>VZRR01011663.1:675211-779118 GCA_013398015.1 Oreocharis arfaki
GAATCATAAAAAGTTTTGAAAGTATTCGTAATTTTTCAATAAACAGAAGGTGTTAGTTTGTTAGTCAAAGGTGATGTAAATTCTCTTTACCCTGCTTCATTTGCTTCAAGGCAAACTTCTCTATCAAAAGTTGACTAAAAGGCAGAATGGCACAACCTTTCCTTATCAATGGGAAACAGTACACATAACTAAATGGATGGGATAAACATACAAATAAATAAATGTTAAACCAGATAGATGTGTATATATATAAGTTCTTGGATTTTAGACCACTTCATAGCATTAGTGCCTACAGGCAGTGAATAGCTTAATGCATCATCACCCTTCAACTCCAAGCAAAAAGGAAGATCTTTCCTTTAAATACTAAGTAGACAACAGATGAATAAGCGTTAAGTACTATCACACCGTTTGTCAGAGCTGATAGTTATGTATAAAGAGCCCGAGTCAGTAAAACACATAAGCACATGCTTAAGTTCTGTTCAGTTCTTCAAATATTTTTATGTATTTTGCTGGATGTAAACAGTATTAATCATATGCCTATCATCTTCACTGGATGACGGGTTTTTGACTTGTTTACACTCAGGAAGGACTTGAGCAAAAATAAGAATCTGCCTGGGAGCAGCTCTTTCTAGCCCTACTATCCTAAACCCCTTAATTCGGAAGTTTTAGTCACCCAAGGCAACCTATGCAGTCTGTGCGAGGTAACCGACTTAGTAAAATTCCCCACAGGAAAAAGAACAATCATACATTATCCTACCCCAAAATATATGCTGGCAGAAAACTATATTTGTTTATATTTGGGAGGTGTTTGGGAGTGGAACGTATCACAAAACTGCAACTCATGATTCCTTTGCCAGAGTGCCATTGTTTGGGTCAATATTTGCTGTACAAGTTAATGTTGGCTGAGCATTAACATGAAATAAATGTGTCTCGTAGTGATATCTGCCAATATTTAACAGGGAGCTCGTACAAACCTTTCTCCCTCAGCCTTGCATTAACTGTTTCAAGGGCTTGTGTCTCTGAGCACAGGAGAATCAGGGCTATGGAAATTTGGGCATGTCTTCTTCACTTTCTTGCAATCAAAGATGAAAACAACGAGCCAACACAAAGCAGATATATTATTCCCTTGTTTCAGAGCACACTGAAAGCCTGGAGGAAATTTGTTGGTGCAATAAAGCCCAATCTGTAGCTAGGTGCAATCTGTACCTAGAGGACAAAGACAGACTTAGTATCTCTAGATAAAGCTAGATAATTCAGCTCTTTTTATACGATCTTTAAAATTATCTGTAAACCTAAAACATCTTTATGGAGGCAATGCAATATCACCAGAGCTGTGTGAACTTTGAATAGCAAGAAAACCACTCCAAAATTCCATCTGTCTTTGTAGTGTTATTTCTAGCTGGACATTCAGAGAAACTCCATCCTGCTGTGGACAGATGCATTTTATTTTATGTGTTTGGTGGTACTGGTGACTCTGATAACCAGGTCATCCACAGTCACCACAAGGCCAACGTGTCTGCCTTCACCTTTCAGTTCCTAGATCCTTGCAGGACCCTCATCTACTTTCTTTCTCGGATTCCCAGTTGTTGAACAGTAAATATAACCATGACACCAGAAATTAATAATAGTTACCACTTCTACAAAACAGAAAAATCACCATTTATATCCTTAACATTATTACTTGTTTTCATCCAAAGGAATTTAGAAACTGGATTTTCAATTTATGAAAACAAGATGAATGAAGAAGTTGTTTTCTGGAGATGAAGGAGCTGAAGGAGCTGAAGGTTTTCTGAACTGTTTTCTTCTTCTTCTGGGCCCACCTGTTACTCTTGAGAGATGTCTAACAGTTTTCTATTGGACTATATTGCCATTCAAATTCAAATGTATGTTTTCTATATCTTTTCATTGTCATGATTTTCTGTCTATGAACTGATGTTTAGGTCCTGGGTTTTTCTATTTAATCGTCAGTGTTTTTGGAAGTCACAAAAGGATTATTTTCTTCCCTAAAAAAGTTGCCTTTCATGCAGAGAGATGAAATAGCGTTGCAAGGATAATTCCCATACTGTGACTCAGGTACTGCAATGTAAATTGCCTATTTTTTCAATAATTTAATGCTGCAAATGAAGGGGAAATTATTCAAGGAATGTCCTTGAGAAAATGAATGTATGCACTTCCAAGTCATTTACAGAAAAACTACATGCTAAGTAAAAGCAAAAATTCAGTTTGACTTTTCCCTATGTTACCACACGGTGGCCACATAACCGCAGCGATGTGGGCTGTTGCTTCAAGAACGCTGAGAAACCCTTGATAATACCAGCTCCTGTTTTCCATGCACCCCACATGAAAAGATTTGATCTACGTTAACGACTTCTGTGCAAGTTCTACAAACTTACTAGAGTTTCCTAAACACTCGGGTAATATAATTCCACATCGTATGTAGTCTGATTATTGGACTGGTAATTTAGACAGAAACGAGATGTAATCAAAATACCAGAAGTACAGTCATAAACGAGTGAGAATTGAAAAAAAACTTTTAGAAATACCCAAATTCCATTTTTCAAGTTCTTCAGAAAATGAGTGGATTTACTACAATAAATTATGATATTTTATTATTACCTATATTTCGCTTTTAACAATGACATGTAACTTAAAAATCATAAATGTATTAACAATGCATTCATTACATACAATTACATACAATTGGTTTCTGTACTAAAATTTGTTTAATTTAAAACAAATGTCATATTTTACCTGTGAAAATATTTCTGCAGAAAACTAAGTTCAACTCTGATGCAGAATTTAGAGTGGGCAAACTTTTCTATTTGCCACAGTGTTCTCCTGGTTCAGTCTTGAGTATAACACCCAATGCCCCACTGGCAGCTGGAGATTTGGGTTCTCTAAACACCTCCCACAAGAATGGGACCAAAAGGGTTTGATACATATCACCTGCTCCCCTGGGATGCCTGGGAAAAGCTCAAGAACCTGACTTCAATCAGTTGTCAAAACACATGTCAAATTTCATAAAGGATTACATATGAAGGCCGAATACATAGAAAATAGGGGGAAGTCCACCTGTCAGGTTTTTAACTAGGACCAATTTGAGATTATTTTTATTTCCCCCAGGAATCTTTTGACACACCAAATAGCAAATTAAAAATGCTGCCATGGAACCTTGTACGAATTGTGACTGTAAGGCCACATACATCCACTATCTGCTGCAAGCAGGGTATGCTGCAAAGCAGGCCTCTATCTGAGGGACAAGAACTTACTAGTAGTCCTTCTTGCAACATTGTAAAAGAGGTCCTTTAGTCTGGAGCCTGTCCCTTAAACTGTGTGGAGACTTGAAGCAACTGAACAGCATCTCTCATGAGGTACTGCGGCATCATCTCAAAAAAACATTCTATATTTTTTGCACAAGCCACAGAATCTTTTCAGGTTAAGGCCTTTTCCTTTTTGGGTCTAATTAAGTATAGAAATTTTCAATGGAAAGCAAATACTTCTCTCAAAGTACCTTTTTTTCCGTTGGAAATAAATTACAAATAGTGGGGCTTGATCTTCTTGCTAAGTCTGAGGAGCCATCTGATACAAAATTGGAAAATTTGCTGCCTTAAAGCAACCTTATTTAAACTTATTAAAACGCTTTTGGCTTCAATGTTGTTTCACAGCAAACATCAGTAGGAAGAGCTTTCAGAAGGGCTGTCCAGGTTTGTCTTAACTTGGCAACCTGTTGGAGACGATCCTGCTTCTACAGATGACTCCTCCAGATTCCCAAAGCAAACCACAGACAAAACAATGCCTTCCCTGAACTCCATAGTTCAGAGACTCATAGCATCATTAAGATTGGAAAAGCCCTCCAAGATCATCAAGTCCAACCTCTGACCGCCCACCATCTCAACAACAAGACCATGAAACTAAGAGCCATATCCTGTCGTTTCTTTACTACTCCAAGGAGGGTGATTCTACCACATCACTGGGCAGTTTGTTCTAATTCTTAACCACCTTTTCAGGGAAAAAATTCTTCCTGATGTCCAGCCTGAACCTCTACCGGCACAACTTGACCCCTGTTGCTGGTTGCCTGGCAGAAGAGGCTGACCACCACCTGGTCACAACCTCCTTTCAGGCAGTTACAGAAACCGACAAGGTACCCCAAGCCTCCTTTTCTCCAGGCCAAACACCCCCAGCTCCCTCAGCTGCTCCTCACAGCACTTGTGCTCCAGACCCTTCCCCAGCTCCGTTGCCCTTCTCTGGACACGCTCCAGCCCCTCAATGCCTTTCTTGCAGTGAGGGGCCCAGAACTGAACACAGGACTGGAGGTGTGGCCTCAGCAGTGCCGAGTACAGGGGGACGGTCACTGCCCTGCTCCTGCTGGCCACACCATTGCTGATCCAGGCCAGGATGCCACTGGCCTTCTTGGCCACTTGGGCACAGCTGGCTCAGGTTGAGCTGCTGTTGACTGGCACCCCTAGGTCCTTTTCCACTGGGCAGCTTCTCAGCCCCTGCACCCAGCCTGTAGCACTGCCTGGGGCTGTTATGGTACCCAGCACTTGGCCTTGTTGAACCTCATACATTTGGCCTTGGCCTTTTGATGGAGCCCTCCTGCCCTCCAACAGATCAACACTTCTGCCCACCTTGGTGCTGTCTGCAAACTGCCTGAGAGTGCACTCAATCCCTTGGTCCAGATCGTCAATAAACATATTACAGAGGGCTGGCCCAAATACTGAGCCTTGGGAAACATCACTTGTGATCAGCCCTCCGGCAGCTGTAACTCCATTCCCCACCACATTCTGGGCCCAGATATCCAGATGGTTTATAAACTAGAGAAGAGATGTAAGCTACCAGCTTCTCTAGGAAAATGCTGTGAGATACCATACTGAAGACTTTACTAAAGTCCAGAGAGACTACATCCACAGCCTTTCCCTCATCCACTAGGCAGGTTACCTGGTCGAAAGAGGAGACCAGGTGGGCCAAGCAGGACCTGCCTTTCACAAACCCATGCTGGCTGGGCCTGATGTCCTGGTTGTCCTGTGTGTGCTGCATGGTGGCACTCAAGATGATCTGCTCCATTCTGAGGAAGCTGGGGCAGCAGGATGGGGATTTGACAAACTGAGTTTTCTCAGAAGAAATTTTGTTCCAGGGCAACATCTCATCCCCGCTGATCCATGACTCATTGCGTGGTGCGTATGTCCAGGTTTGCCGACAGGGCCTGTCCCACTGCCGTTTTGTGCTACAGCCCTTCCCAGGAGATTGCAGCTTTTGCAAAAAAACCCAAACAGACTGTCCACACTGACACAGCAAAGTCTCCTTCCTCATTGAAAAGAGGGCAAATTCCCATTTAGGTCGAAGTGGAATGTAGGATCAGCCCAGGTTCCAAGGTGGGTGAGCTAGCCCAAAATTCAAGTACTTAGAGAACCAGCTGGTAGGGACACAGTAAATTCTGTGAATTTATTTTTCTTTGTAGAAGCCCAGATCTAAAGCACCATGTTTAAAAACCTGTTGGTAGCTCCCCAGAGAAAAGAGATCACACACAGAATAACTCCCTAGGGAAGAGAGATCATGCACAGGACAAATTCCCTGATGGATGTAGTTACTCAGCTGTGAGAGCGAGGACAGGGAGGTTTCAGCCAGAATGGGGACGCTGTGGATGATTTCTGCCGTGTCACAGAGCCAAATCCATAATGCCAGAAAACATCACTGAGGATCTATCATCTCACAGCTTCCCACACCTTTTCCCCAGGATTTTCGCACCAGGTTATAAAGTCATGGGATTTTGAGCAATAAGAAATTCACGTTCTTTCTGAAATGCCTTCATAATAACAAGCATTGTCTCAATAAACTGCAATCACATCTTGCATATTCCCAAGAAAATGCCTTCATTGAGAAGAGATGCATTTCAGGGAAATACCATTATTGTTTCAGGTTGCCCCTTTGTGTGTTCTGTAAATCTTCAAAGTGGTTGTGACTATAATTCATCTGGGCCGTGGGCAGGAGGAGACATTTCTCCCAAGAGGGGCACAGACTACATGTGTGTGTGGTCCAAGGGAAAGCAGCTTTAATCACGCGCTGAGAGTAATAGGCATTGTGCTGTGACTAAATTTACTGTGCTTTCTGGCAGACTCTTTCTGAAGGGAGAAGTGGTGCATTTCAAGCTCTAATCTTTGTTTTGTCTGTAGATTTTCACTCTTTCTATACTAACTTGATACTAAGGGCCTGATCTTCACAAAATGGGGCCCAAAGTCAGCATCTACTTTTGCAAACTCAAGTATCTAGCACATGTGTGTCTCAGTGCAAAGCAGAAGTGACTCACAAAGAGCTCTGGACACGTGGCTCTGCAAAGTCCCTTTCTGCTTTGGTGTATGCTAAAGATTTTACACAACTGTAGTTACATTTCTGAGAATAAGATGCTGGCTGTTAGTTCAGAGATACATTTTACTCTCACCTCACTGCCAAAGGCAGCTGAAGTATTGAAATACAAGCACAGTGCCAACTGTGCGGTTAAATTGAAGTCACCAGCTCAGCTTTTCTGCAGATTTAATTGGCAAGACTGCAGTCTTTTCAGATCTTTTCAGATTTGGCCATCCTCTTTGTACAAAATTAAGAGAATTAAGGCCAAATCCAAGCATAAAATAACACCATAAGACCCTCATTGTCCTCATGAAATGGACAAACATGACATGTTTTCCTTCAGTTTGATTTACACCATCAGCATTTGGAAGCACAGTCATTGTTTAGCCAAACCTGCCAAATGTTTTCTATTTAATTACACAATGCAACCACAGAGTCTCCTAGGAAAAGATCTCTTGTTTATTTATTTACTTAAGTTGATGAGATACTACCAAATGACTAGACATAATTCTCAGGAAAAAAAAATACTGAGCAAGCGGCATTTATAAACAAGTAAGAAAAAACCAGTTATATGGTTTGTGGGGTTTTTTTTAAAACTTATCTGAGAACAAGAAAGAAGGAAGTACATAAAACAGGACTGCCACTTTTTAATTTCATTCACCATAAGTAAAAAAAATCTATGGAAGAATAGGGATATACGAAGTGGAGTTGTGTGTCATTTTATGTTGCAGACAGCAAGCAAGGGGTGTGTAACATGCTTCCTTAGTCTTTCTTCTCTCCATCTGTCCTGCCCTGCTCACTGTCTGTCACAGCCAGTCCATCCTGTCAGTCTGGAGTTTGGCTTTATTTAGTTCTGAAGAGAAGGTGTCTCACTGTCACAAGATGTAACGAGAGTGATTAGTTCAGATTCTTTCAAAGGGAGATTGTACTTTTATGAATAAAAATATCATCTGAAATTGCATTACCTTGAGTCATAAGTAAATCCTTTAGGGCATAAACTGATCACCAACAGGCTTGACAAAGGAATGTCTTCAGGCAGTGTATTATTGCTAGTGATGAGTGATAAGTTATGTTATTTCTATACAGAAGTACTGACTTGCAGTCAAAATGGCCTTTTAATTTATTAGAACACGACAAGGAAGAAAAAACTGTAATGTCTTTCCAAGAAAGACAGGCTCTTGTACACAAAGCAACCACTCAGTGCGAGCAAGGCAGTGGGCACAGAGCTGGAGTCCCTTTTCAGACAGCAGGCAGTTTTCAGATTTAAAGGAACATTATAAAGTAACCTTAAATTTATCACTAGAGAAAGAAAACCTGCTGATCAGAAAAATTAACTATTTTCTCCTTCAAAAAATATTCCCTTCAAACTCTCTAGCTCATGCCCTCTGAAGGTTCAGGATGTTTGCTTTCCATTGCTTGTGAGGTGAGAAAGGCAGCTTGAACCTATTAGTCCCTTCTCTCACGCTTTGTTTTTAACAGGTCTTGAGAACTTTGGGATGGGTGTTTCCACTCCTCACCATCACATTGCCTCTCGTCAAACAAAACATCTTCTCAGGAGGCTGAGAGGGCTTGTCTTCCATTGAAACTCCTAGCAGGAGAAAAATAGACTCACCCACTGGAGATCAGAGGCTTCTGAGTGCCCACAGCCACTCTGTGATAGCTGGGTACCAAAAGAAAACTGGTATTATCAAAGCAAAAGTGGTGGGCTGCCATACACTGCAGTGTGGCTACTACCCTAGAGGATGGGCTGCTGGACATCTCCAGGAAAAGGGTAGCCAGGCTTCAGCGGCCAAAGGGATGCCTTAGTGGAGGTGGCAGTGGTGGTGGTGTGGAGGGACCTTTTGTCCTCAGCCCTAGGAGCTCGCCCCACTTGTAATGGTGAAAATACACACAGGTGTGTCCTCCAGCAGCAAAAAAGGGGCAAAGAATTGGGGAGTGGCTGAGCAGTTTTTAAGGGGATCCCAAGAGAGCACCATGTGTGGGGTAAGCTCAAAGCCCAGAGGGAGAACTCGCCAGGCCCCCTAAACACAGACTCATGTGTTCAAACTTCCCCGATTCTGCTCCTTCGTGTGCAATTTCCTGAAAAAGGGTGTATCATCTAAAGTGTTTTTAAATAGGTTATACATCCCTCATCGTTATTTTAATTTTAAAATGTTCTGCAGAACTAATTATTTTTAATGTGGCTTAAAAAAAAGAAGGTGTGGTAGAATAATATGTTTAACTCTAGCAATTGAAATTTAGAACTCTTATAAAATTACCAACAGTTTTTCGAATTGCAGTTCAGAAAGTTATTTCCTTTTATGACACTCACTCCCTTCTTTATATAATATTTAACCCGTGGTGCTCTAAAGGTTATAGGAGCTGCATACTTTGGAAGGTTTATTCCTCATCCTGCTGTTCTGGCACACAAATAAGTGACCAAGTAAGTAAGTAAAGCTAAATCAATGAGGCCGGAGAAACACAAGCCAAAGTGAAAGATTGCTTATTCTTAATCCTGACTCTTTTGGGGCACTTCTTTGTGAGAATCCTGAAGTAGCTGAAGATCCTTTCAAAGAAAAGATAGTCAGAAAACTTATCCCCGGCGCTCATGTGATCAGGTAATGTACTCGATTCACACAAACAGGTAATCCACAGGGCCGCACTCTAGACAGTTAAGTGGCTTTAACATAAACTCCTATTGCAGAGGGTTGGAAAGCAGATAAAAGCTTCATTTGTCTTCTGAACCCTCAACGAAAATCTGCCCATTATACAGTGCAGACCTGTGTGAAGGCTCCTGGTGCCTTTTTGATGTGGGAGACGGTGTGCTTTCGGCAGGGAGTCAATGACTGGCACGCTGCTGGCTTGACTCGCCCACTCCCTGTGGCAGATCAGACCCTGGGCAGGGGCTTTGCTCCCTTGCCTGGCGTCAGCCAGCCCAAAGGCATCACCATGGGAGGACACGTCCCTTGCTTCACAGATAGGGAGGGCAACAAAGGTTTGCTTATGGCTCCTGTGAAAAACAGTTTTTTTGTGTGAGGATATTTATCATCCGCTCATGTCATCGCTCCTGGGTTTCTGGTGACAGTTGTGGCATGGACAGCATACCGAGTCTTTTATCTGTGAATGTTAACATTTCTTTGAAGACTAAGCATGAAATATATTACAACAAGTTTACTGATAGAAGAGCTGGAATGACTTCATAAGAGTAGAGGATCACTGGAACAGACACATAACTGTTTGTGACCTCTGTTTAGAAAATAAAGCAATGTTCAAAAGCACAAAACTAAACAAATATTGCATTTGTTTCAGAGGTCTGAAGCTGGGACCTAATCCACCTCTCAGAGGAGCTAGCAGGAGCCTTCCCATTGACTTCAATAGGCTTTTCATCCGGCCTCCACTTGGCCTTAAGTTATTTGTGATTAAACTTCTTTCCTTCTTTACTGATAATGCAGACAGGTATTGATGAAGCTGGTATGCATTAAATGCCCATTACAACCTGAGACATGAGCTTCTAAAAGGGATGCAGGTACCCAGAGCCACTTCCCTGGGAGCAGGGACAGCTGTCTTTTTTTCCAGGGGGTTGTGTTGTAAAGCAGTGGGATACTGTCAGCCTCTGCACCTACCCTGCCTTCCTGGAGCTTTGCACGCTCTCACGGTTCAGGAGAAATTTAATTTCAAAGCTTGAATTTTTTCGAGTCTTGTTGATACTTTCTGTTTTCTTTAAATGCCAGTTGTTCTAGAAATAAGTAAGTAAACCATCAGATTGAAACCCCCTCAACACCAGTCTTGAATCGAGCATTTTTGGTGTATCTTTTAAATGCTGGGCCATAAACCAATTTGTGAGTAAAAAATGCCCCTGTCATCTAACCAACCCAAATCTGGCAGTGTAATTTTAATTTCTAAACATTAATGTTTAAAAAAATGTCTCCTTTCTAGTAGGGGTATTTGTTAAAGTTTGGGGCAATTCATGCTGTTGCGGGTACCATTAAAATATTGAAAATATGTTTCTGAATGAAATTAAATCATTACTTTGCAGTTCTGAGCTGCTGGAAGCCAAAACCCACACTTGCTGCATGCTACTGAGATATGCTACAGAAGTTCTGCAATCTTCAAACCCCCCCGTAGTGTTTTGTGTTTGCTAGTAGGGGCAGCCCACCCAGCATAAAAACGCATGCAAACGATTTTAACAGACAAGTATTGTGTTGACCAAGGTTTCCAGTGCTAAACTATCCAGAAAGATTTAGAAAAAAATTTTCCCTATGGTAAAATGCATATGTGAGTTTAAAGACAAAGAGAAATGAAATGTGTTATTTATTGCCTGAAATATCCTTGATATTACACACATGTATATTTCACTTAATCCTTGTTTTGATAAATGCCCACACTGCTAAACACCTAATGTGCAACAGGATGTGGTCCCCACTTAAATTAGCAGATGGTATAGCTTCTGATTGTTAATGATGGACCTGTTTGCCAATAAAAACAATCCATGGATCAGCATGTGTGAGCCACCGAACCTCAGTAAAAGCCCAAACTAATAAGACAGAGACAGAGAAATGCTTCAGGTCACAATCAGCAGATGGGAAATGGCCAGATGTCTGTCTGGGGCAGGGAAAGTGCAGCATGTATTTAAATATATATCTATGTTTTCATACGGCAGCAACCACTGGGAAGTTCAAATACTTGGACTAACCAAAGCAACGGTTTTGAAGTTTACTTTTGCAGTTGGGGGAAAAAAATAAACTAAAAGGACAGATACATCTCTAAATCTGAAAATTCAGCTATCAGATATAGCTGATATGGGCACAGAAATGCTTATTACATGCAATTTAGAACTCAAGAAATAAACTGGATTTTGCAAGCAGACGAAAGCTGCATTAGGTGATTTTGGCAACATAAGATGCCATCTGTGAGCAGCTGAAAATAAAATTACATTTTAACTTTCTCTTATAATTCTGTTAAGCAAGAGATGCTATAAAATGTAACACATCGAAACAACATTTTTTGCAAAACTGTGTGACACACAAACTAATGGAGAATATTAGCTAAAAAAGTATTGAATTGGGTAATTTCTAGAAAAGAACCAATTATATGTTTACATATTAAAAGCTTAGCTAGCTAATTTCCCAAGCATGCAGGAAGTAAAAGTATGATTAGAAATGTCAGGATTTTTTTAAATCACATGCTACTGCAAGACTGTACATATCATATATCTCTGTCTAAAATAAATAAACCCTGCTTATTTTTCACTGAAAAGTCTTTCACTTCTGCCCAGATTAAGCAACCTGGTAACACTGTCTCTGAGAGAATTATTCATCAGCTAAAAGATATGCAGGTGCTTAAGTGTCTGACTGGACTGGGGCCTATAAGGCAAAAATTAATTATGAGTAGAAACACGATTTACTCGTGGATTGAAGCAATTCGAACATTTCATTTAACTCCTCCATAAACGGAATTTCCCTGTGTATAGTTCACAGTAAGAATATTTTTCCACAGGGATCTGATCCAGACCTCACCAGAGTCAATGACCAGATTTCCACTCACTTTGGTGGGTTCTGGATCAGTCTCCAGCTGCGAGCTGGGTACATCTGTCTGCCTGCCAGCACCCGCCCCGTGCTCGCCCCTAGGCCAGGGCGCTCTCAGCTGAAGGGTTATGCTGAAGGACCTACAGTACTCCAAAGGGAAGTTGCCATGAAGAAAACAGCTGTGTCTTTTGATGTCAACATCAAGCAGGAAATACAGGAATCCACCTTCAGAGGAGCTCCCGTAACCCCTTAGGACGTCTGGGTGCATAAATCCCTAGCAAGGACAAGATGAAGCGTTTTTGCCAAAACCTTGATTTCTGCTGTTGTACCTGGAAAATGGGCTCTAATATATCATAACAGTGTCAAGAAACTGCCAGTAAGAAGTACTGAGAGTGCTGGAAGGCAAGGAGAAGGAGGAAAATGGGAGATACCTGGCTGCAAATGTCTTCCTTGGCTGGTACAAACAACACCGGATGCAGTATGACATGGATACACCCTCAGTGTGGGAAGAATGTTGTCAGACAAACATGCTTTTCTGTGGGTTTTCTCCTGCATACACACCCTCTTAGCCCAGGTAATATCCTTCTTATTCAGAATCTGCAGCTAAGACAGCTGTAGGACAGGAGCCTGTATATTGACTTTCAAAAAGCTTCGAGAAAACCCACCCTGTGAATCCTGTGGTGTTGGTCACGGTGTGTGTGCTTTGTGTCATGCACGGTATTCTGTCTATAGCATACACCACTCACTCATTAAAACGTCGGAAAGAAAGGTAGAGGTTATTCAAGCACAAGAGAACTCCTGTTCAATGGTTTGACGGAACAACAATAGAAATCTGCACCTGCACAAGTTTCTGCCAAAACTGATCTCACACAACTGTTGATCTTGATTAAATTCATTAGGCTGGGAGAGATGGATTTCTATACATCTTATTGTGCGTGTTTTATGGGTTATGCTCCTGGGTGGAATATAAGGTGGTTTTTGTTCAGGAGACAGTAGGAAAATCATGCTGAGACCCAGGCCTGCTTTAGAATTCAACATATTCAGCAAAAACTTTGGCCAGGACTTATTTTGGACTTCAGTAAAACTCTATTATAGGAGTTTCCGTAAGTTTAAAGGAACTGTCTGAGAGTTTGTATATATTACAAATCCTATTCTGTACAGATTTTGCCTGCAGTAGCAAAGCAGCAGCATTTTTCAACGATTCTGGCTTAAGTTATAAAGCTCTATCCTGGAGCGATGAAATTAGAAAAATATTTTACAAAACCAGAGCACAGGTCACATATTTGCAATATCTTTCTTTAGCATTAGCTGTCTTTGAAAGAAGTTTTATGTCACAGCTGCACAGCACACATTGAGTAGTTGCATCTAAAATATGGAAAATAAATCACAGATTTGTCTACAATGTTAGGAAAAACAGCAGGCTTTCCTTGCTGATACTTATTCCTCCCTTCTACCTGTGTTGTGGAGATTTATCTTTGTATATGTATATACAGACATACAGAAACATACAAATTTAATTTTTGCATTTTCACTTTCCTTTGATTTACTGTTGTGCAAACAAAAGGCTTGAGAACTGATTACAATCTTACTAAGTTAATCAGGCTGTTTATGTCAGTAATTAATCAATGTTGCCTGTAAAGGCTCAGAACCTGCCCTAAGGTACGTAATTTGCCCTTGTCTTTCACTTTGCACCATCTTTTGCATCATTACAAAGGGAGTGCAGACACATGTGATGCTGTATCCTCTGTGCACTCTTCACTCATTTTGAGCAGAGGTGTATGACAAGTGAAATCTATGGTCAGTAGAAACATGAAACTGAAATAATATAGCAAGATTAAGGAACTTGGTGTTGTCTGATGTGAAATGGGAGAGTGGCTTTGCCCATCTCCTGGTGAGCAGAGTCCCCATCCCGAGTGGCCCTGGGAAGTCCTGCCAGCAGGAGCTCCCTTCTTACCCACATGGCTCACACAGCTGTGCTCTGCCAGAGGTGAGGCTGCTGCAGCACAGCTTGTGGGAAGCTCTGACTTGTTGCAACTATGCTGAAGTGCATCTGTGGAAAAACAAAACAGCTCTCCCGGGCTGATGTTCTGGCGCTGAGATCCATGGACATGTTTTGCAAATGTGTGTGCCTGAGTGTGCATGTGTTTGTGTACACATGGGTGTAGGCTTACAGAGCTAGAAGCAAGATGTCACAACAATGGATTAACAGAGTGCATTGCTGAATGTATAACTTAGAGCTGCTGAGCTCCAAGCAAACTGTTTATAAAGGAATTATTTTAATGTAAGACAACCCTCTCTGAGATGGAACATGGGTATAGTTTGAGAATAAGCAATGATATTATTCAACACTCCATACCAAGACAGTACCCTCCCTGCTATAATAATGTCTTTTAAAGCTGGATTTATATGCCTACTCAAACTGAAATTTGTGAAGAGTGGGTCAAGTGGAAAGGGCTAGGATCTAGTGGTGAACTTATGGCCTTTTCTAAAGCAGGTTCTGAAGTAATTTCTGAATTGAGTAATTGTACATACAGATGAAATGTTCTTTGCTACATTCTGCTGTTCTTAACTTAATGTGGGATGAGTAACCCGGAAATTGGGCTCGTATCTCCTCACTTAATACAGAAGATTACACAACTGAGGCATGCAAGGTGCTCGGCTGTCAGACAGCGAAAGCAAGGTGAGATAATTCCTATATTGTTATACAACAAATTATGTTGCCTGGACCGCACCTGATCAGGCATTCAAGAAAGGCTTCACAAGAAACCTTAATGTACTCACTGTAAAATGTGAGGAGACTGTGGACAAGCAAAGTCAACTGGCATTATTTTGGGAACCTTCCAGCTAGATGATGAGGACCCCCTCCCTGGGGACTTCTGACCTGAGAAGTGTCCACAAGACTGCACACAACACTCTTGGTCAAAGGAATCAGAGGCAGTTCGGAGCTTCCCAAGGAGCAATGGGCATGAAAGCATCCTCTTGTTTCACTCAGAGACAAAACTTCCACAGACTCCAGTGGTGCAGTTTTATCCACATGCAAAAGACAATCCAGCAGTGACACTCACACTGCAGTTACTCTGCAGTACTATGAAAAATCAACATATTCTCAAAGCAATTTCCATGGTCTTAGCATATGGCCCGTGCAGTGAGCCCTTATTTGGGTCAATGAGAGCTTCTCATGCAGAACAAGCACAAAAAACACGCACAGTCTGTGCCTGAGAGGGGGCATATGCCTGCAATAGCTAAATATTTTAACGGGAGAAACACACTTGAACAAAGGAGCTAAGTGCATAAGCCTAGGCAAGTTTTATTGAAGGCATTAATTTACACAAGCTGCATGATTGTGTTCTCATGAAATCTGCCACGCATAATTACCAAAGATGTTAATAGTCAGCAAATCAGAACAGCTGGTTATGATGATACCCAGGTTTTCTAAGAAAAGACAGGCTTTAACCTCATCACCATTAATACTGTGAAACATACTCTGGCCAGTGCATGTGATGAGATACCCTAAATAGATGAATATCCATTGCACTCCCTGTCCTGGATAGTGCAAAAAGGCCTAATGTTGGCATTTTCTTTGATGTGGACCTTCCAGCATAATTGCTTTTAGTTGAAAAAATAAAACCCAAAGCAAATCCCTATGAATGATGCAAAGGGAGAAAGGGCTTATGTTTTCCTTTGAAGTCATGTGAGATGTTCAGATACAGAGATTGATGCTGCTTGAGAATGTGGCCAGTATGTAGCTGCAGCCAGTTTTCACCACTTCTTTGATAAGAGTGATCTGTTGAGCCTATATTAAAACTACAGTTGGATACAAAGAATTTTTTTTTTCTCTGTATATAATACCAAAATGCTTTCGTACCTTATTTACCCAAAAGCCATCTCTCTTCACCTTTTACCAGTTTCAATAACAATTTGGAGGTCAGTCCAGCAAACTGTTTGTATTGCAAAGACCAGCATAACCACTCTCTGCATTTCTTGTTTTATCAATTACTGATGTATTTGTTCTGAATTTCCTCCCACCCAATAACATTTCCGCAGGGCTCTCTGTGTCCATGCTTGGCATGCTAATGAAGCGTGGCTACTCACGTGCTGCTCAGGAAGTTGTGCTTGTCAATATATGCTATGCGTCAGAAACCTGCTAGTTTGGAGCAGAACCAAAACTGGGGATAACGTATGGTTACGGCTGGCTGGCAGGCTGGCACCTGGTGAGGGCTTGAATTTCCTCAGCAAATAAGGACTGACACTAAATTCAGGGACAAACACTCGCGTTAGCATCATACAGAGCTCTCCCTCTGACAGGCTCTTTCCCAACACCTGCATTCCATACTCAGCCCACACTGCCCTACACTTCCAGTAATGCTATTTCTGCTACGCTGTTAATTTCCTCTACACGTAAAAATAGGTCTGATGAATTTTCTGTTAAGGGTTTATTCCTCTCTATTAGCCAAATCAGAATCATTAGCTCTGCTATTAGCTGTGATATTAGCTCCATATCATATGTAAGATAAATCCCATCTCCTTAGACCGACAGATAATTACGCTGACAAGGCAAAACACACCCAACAGGACCACTTCTTGTGACCATTGCAGACCTGGGTGACAGACTGGGTTCAGCCAGCTGGGGGTGTGGTGCTGGGAGTCCTATAAGCAGGAGAAAGCCCTACTCATGGCACACTGCCCACCCTGCCAAGCTCTCCCTGCTGTCCTCTATAACAATTGAACCCTGGGGCCGCTAAGCATACCACCAGGAAGTCCACAACTTCTGATCTCTCCAGTGTAACCCATTCTGAAACCTTTCTTCTCTCCCATGCTGTAGCCTTTCTGCAAGGTTGCCTCAAATCTGTGAGATGTGTGACAGCCCAGCTTGCCTCTCCTCTTGGGACAGCACCCATTGCTCCAGACCCCTTGCAGATGTTTCCCTCACCTCCTTCCTCTCACTGACATTACCTTCGGCAGAAGTTTTGTCATGGTCAGAACTGAGCTTATGATTTTGGTGGCAGCTCCCTCCGCAAGGCATGGAAAGCCCCAGCCCTGCCATGCATGCCATCCACTGTCCCATCCTGCCACTGGTAGTCCTGGCCTCTGGACAGAGCCCATGGCAGCAGTTGCCAGCCCCACAGCTGGACTTTGTGGGGAGCAGCAAAATCCTCTGGAATAAAACTTGGTCTGCAGCTCTCAGACATGACAGATTGCAGCAACTGACTGTGAGAGTATCCAGCCTCCTTTGTCACCGACAGCAGCAGCAGCAGGTTTGGAGGTAAGATCAGGCTCCCGTGATAAAGGTCCCTTCCAAATGTCAGCCTGTCACATGCTGGTGGGAGAAGGACTAAAAGCATTTTAAGGGAAGGAAAATGTCTGTCGGCACCCTGCATACCTCAGAAGGCTTATAATAAGGTGCTTCTTTTAGAATGTAGCGTCTTATTATTTGTCTTTATATATAAATCCTGAAAGGTAAACTCCTGTATTGTAGTGGTTGACCTTAAAAGTACAATTTTCTCTTTTCCTGTAGCAGGTCAGCTTGTACCCAGTGACCCACTGAAAAAGCCACAGGAACAGTTCTTATTTGAAACAGAATTTCACAATTTTCTCTGGATGATAATCAGAATTATGATTCTTTTCAACTTAGAATTAGATAGGTTAAGTGACAAATAAAAACATGACCCATCTTTTCCGCTGATTGGTGTTTTTCTCTTTTTTGTCTCGGTTCCCTAATTTTTTCAATGCTCAGACTATGAATACTCTAAATCTGCTTTTCAATTTGTTGCAGCATATCATGACATTCCAGCACTGCAGATGCAGTCACCTGTAAACAGTTAATCAAATGTAAAATCCTGATTTCACATAAATATTTTCTGCAAAAATAAAACATATTTTGCATGTTCTGTTTTGTATCACTTTTTCAGTTTTTAAGGGCTCCAAAATATTTTCTGATGTCAGAGTCTGCATTACATTTTTCATTTTAAAATCTGGAGAGAAATTATGACAAATAAAATACATTTGTGACCATCTTCCCACCTGCAATATTGCTTAAAACTTTCCAAATGTCGACAAACAAGACAGGCAGTGTCTTTTTTTCGTCTTAAATCTGTGCTGACTGCTGAGAATTTTATCAAGGATGGATGTGAAGAATGATTAGACTGAAAACCTTCATGGTTTCCACCCATGGACTGCAATGAAATAAAGTAAAGAGGCTCATTATTTCTCTTCCCACATCCATCATAGTGATTACTGCACTCTGAAAATTGGACAGCCAGGCCAAAGTACAAAGTTTTGTTTTTTTAACCACTCTCCATATTACATGTGATTTTATACCATCCCAGAACAGGGCTAAACAAAACCAACACAAATAAACTGTTCATTAAAAATTGTTCATTAAAAAGTCTATGAGATCAAATTTACTGTGAAATCGGTAATTATTTTGTTTTATTTAACAAAGCAGTGGGAAGACAGAATATTAAATGACATAGAAAGCAATGTAGAACTCCATGTGGAAGATCGGAATAAGCTACTAAAGGGAAGCAATTTGATTTGAAAGCAAATAACACAAAATGAAGCACAGAACTTGGAATGAAAAATGCTTTGGAAAAAAATAAACCCCAGGATTTGATCTGGATCCAGTAGAGACAGTTTTTAGCGGAACTAGAATAATTTCATATTTTTCTTTTTGACGAGTTGAAATTGTTAATTTTAAGAATGTCAGTGTTTTGTGGCCACTTCTATCTCTGTGTCCTTATCTCCAGATGTGGAAACACACCCAGCTACTATGTGTGTGCTTTCCTACTTCATCCCCCATGGGGCAGGTTCTCCTGCACTATCTTAAAACAAATATTAGTTAAGTTTATGAGGCTGCTTATTTCATGGTAACTTGTGAATGATTAGTCAATGAAAAATCACTGCCTAGAGAAAGCAGATGACTGTTGAATGAGTTGAAAAACTGTGGCCAGGGAAGTCTAATACACCCTGAAGCCAGGAGAGTAATGATCAAAACCCTGTGTTCTGCATAGCCTTGTAACTTTCGCCACATCCGTCCTGTCAGACACCCTTCCAGGCTTTCATGGAGGCACACGAGCATATAGACTTTTATCACTGAGATGTGAATTCTAGTATTTTCTGCCTTGCATTAGATAAATCTAGGAATCCTAATCTTCCCTGTCTTCTCTGGTGAGCCCATGCTACTTAAAACATCAGCTCCAGACGCTAAGTTCTCTCATAAATCATCTAGTGCCAGAAATAGCTGGAGAAACATCTTGTATCACAATCTGAATAAATAAAGTTTGTTTTGAATTTGAAAAATCACTTAGAATGCACTTAGTGAGATTATATTAAAAATGCAGAGCTATTTGTAAAAAAATATGAAGCCACAAAAGACCAGCATGTAACTGTGTTTCAGTTTTGAAACACTTTTATTAAGGAATATCATGCTTCGTGAGCTAGGATAGTGCCAGGTGAATGCAGAACAGAAGCAGCCCTGCAGAAACTTCTGTACTTACCAAGTCAGAAGTCTGCAGCTACTGAACAATAATCTGAAGGCTACTATTGCTGCCATGAGATACTTGAAAACCAAAACTTTGAAAAAGCTAGTGAGTCAGTTTCTGCTTGTGATGATTATACCACTCCTCATTTTGAGTCTGTCTCATGACATGCTTTACGTACTAATTAGTGCCTTGTCACAAAGTGGTGTTTCCAAATGAATCAAACATGACTGTTCCCTAGATATAGACACCAAGGAACATGGCAACTAAGACTAACTTTTACAAACATAGGTACTGTAGCAGTGCCATTGTAGAAACTTTTCTTTCTTTCATTTTTTTTACAGAAAGGAAAAGGAAAAATATTGTTCACTCATCTGTCTGGTGGTTTGTCTTGGGCCAATCAAGGCTATTGTATTCTGAGTGAGGGGTTTAATGCTTTAAATATTTTTCACAAGATAGATTAATCTGTCTTCTGCACTAAGAACCTCCTCTCTCATGGAGGCAATGGATATGGGCTGGGTGTACCTCGGAGTGCAGAGGCAGGTTTCCTCCGTGGAGTGAAGTTTATCTCCAGGGAGCGGGACGAAAGCAAGGCCATGGCTGCAGTCTCTGTCTACTGTCTTATACTCGTCTTCTCATTCCAAAGTACAACAGGACATGAAAAGTTCAAGGACTGGTGGGCTCATGGAGTAGCAGCATGATAACCTCGTAGCACCACAGTTTCACTGTGGTCTTGTCTGCCTGCCCTGGACACAGGGATTTTCTGGTTTAACTATGTATGCTGCAGTCATGTACAGGAGCTCCAAGAAGAAATCAGTCTCTACTGTCCCACACACAAGAAAGAAAACGTGGTTTCCAACCCTGCAGCTTTTCATCTAAATGTGACTGTCTGCTCCTGCAGGCCATGAGTTATTGTTTTAAATTCACTTGTGCCTTTGGCACAGTTTGACTCTCTGGGACTCTACTGAGGAAGTGTCTGCTGAAGAAATTGAGGCAGACTATGATTTTAAATTGAAATTATCTTCCTTCTAGAAAGAAAACTGTAAATTACGCCTTTGCCATGTGGTGGAGCTGGTAGACAGCAGTTCCTAAATTTCATTTTTTTCACTGTGGATGTTGTTGCTATGTTTGGAATCTTTCTTTTTTAGCAGTTTTCACAACTATGTTTAGTCTGGTAAACTACCTATAAAACTTAATCTTTGCTTTTGTATTTATATCATAAGCCTCAACATTAAGGAAAACCTCAAAGCTTGATTTTTAGAGTCAGAACTGCCAAGTCTGACGGCAACTTTCCACAACAAAGCATAATGACAACTCGTCTATTATTCCATGAAGGGCAGTGTTTCTGAAGGGATCTGTAGTTCTCATTTTTCAACTTCTAGGCAGCAGAGGAACTTCTAGACCACTGCTGAAAGTGATCATCTGGAGTAATGTGCACAAAATTGATAGAGATGAAAACACATTTCAGAAATAAAATAAAGTACAGTGTTTTGTGTCTCAGCAAAATTTCTCCTTTTCAGCACGAGAGTATTTCATGGATATTGAGTGGACCTGAAGTGGATCAACCGAATGTTGCGTTCTTAAACTAGACAGTACCTCAGTGATATGCTGGTGTGGAAACAAGTTCTGAGTTTCTTCATTTAAGTTTGACTTTGCAAGGCTCACAGTGGTTTAGGACCCAGCTTCCTCCTGAACCTGCATAGGGCTTTGGAAAGCCCTTGTACTTTTGTGCCTGCAACTTTTCCTATATATCTTTCCAAATGCATGAGAAGTACATCACAGGGAAAAAGGTTTTGTGATTAAAATAGCACAGTATAATACAGAATTAGTAATTATATTCCCTGCATTCCAATTAACCATCTGTGTTGCCTAAAGCAAGTGGTGCAAATATGCTATGCCTTGGTTTACTCCTCTGTAACACTGGCATAATATTTGTCTCTATTATAGCACTATGTGTGTAAAAATTAGTTTGAAATTCCCAGATAAAAAGTACTTTGAAAGTACAGGGTAGTATGATCATTACTACTCTCAGTCTTCACCTCATGTTATTTTCTAGACTATTCGTTATTTTACACTTCTCTCACCTCTCAATACAGTAGTCAACTGTTTCATTCCTGAGAAACTGCATTTTAGGGCATTTCATAGAGGTGTTGGTAGCATATGGTCAAATTCCAGTATGACCATTTTGCCAACTGAAATTCTCCCCATAGCTTTAAGAGGATTAAGTATTTTTCTCTTCTTCTAATGTGTTCAGCAAGGCTATCCACCATGAAATACCCTCTGCATTTCATTCCCATGTAGCTGTGCAGTAATGAACCAAGTTTATGTTTCTGACTGTTTTGACTACAAAGTAGTTTGAATTATTTGGGGAAATGCAAGACAAAATTAATAATTCTGACATTGTGTATAAAATACCAGTGTTTGAAACCACATTTGTGAATAACTGTTTTATTTCAAATTTCTTATGGGCTGGTCTTTGCACATTAAAAGAAGACTTATATCCTGTCCAACCTCATGTGTGCGTTTTAAATTATGGAGTAAAACAGAAAATCACCTATTTCTGTCCCTTTCCTGCATTCCCATAGCTTGAAAACTGTCTTATTTGTTAAAAAGACATTATGCACAGTTTATAATGTGGATTGACTCAAGCAACGAGAATCTGTTGGATGCTAAGTTTGTTTGGGCTATTACTGAATGCTCTTTCAAAGCCTATTAAGAAAAGTACACTCAGCTATGCTAACTTTTAATGGGCCATTTAAATTTTTGTGTCTGGAGAAAAACAGGGTGCTTTCTTACATCTAAAAATCCCCAGACAAAACCATACCACAAAACCCAGCAATGCTCTATGTCTACTTGTGGTCAGTCGTAAGATAAATGATGACAGCAAAATTCAGATTTAAAACTGAAGTTTGAGTTTGAACTATCAAGGAGTTCATTTGGGTCTGGAAGTACTAGCTGACCTCATGTTTATATAAACTGCAATGACAAAGTATATCTGTGGATTAAAGAATCGGGGCCAGATTTTCAGCTAGTGCAAGTTGCGGTAGGTCCAGTGAAACCAACAGAAATAAACTGATTTATGCCTTTTATAACAAAGAAATTATTTGCATTATTAGTTGAGAGAAAAAAAAAATTAAAGTCTTCACACATACATTTGCATGGATTCAATTGTAAGACAAATATTTAAGAAATGTGGATGGTAGCTTCAAGGTCACCTTTGAAAATGTGTTTATTGTATATGATTCAACCATGTGTAAAATGAGGACATATTCTCACTGTATAAGAACACATTTCAGTCAGCTGCACATTTCTATATCCCTTTGATATATATTGAAATGGCTTCATCCCAACATGACCTTGAAAGGTTAATTTAAAACAAGACTTGATTTTTTCCCCCTATTTGCTTTTAAAAAAGGGTTTATGTAGGACATGTTGTTCACTTGATGTTAAATTTCATCTTACAAGGGTGTTCTGGAATGTGTTGGAATAAATCTCAACAGTCATATTCCCTGAATAATGGCTAAATGTTTGTAAGTGCAATAGGAGGTATAGCTCAAAATATTTCATTACTAGAAAAAGCAGTGTTATTTTAAGACCCAAATACTTGGCACTTTCCTGTTTTCTCTCAGCATTGTATCAGTAGGTACATTCTTTAAAAGCAATCACATCTTGGTTTCTTTAATCTGCAGAAACCCCATCTGTGTATGCTTCTGATAGAAACCAGAGTCTGCATGGTGGAATCCACTGGAGCAATGTATGTGCAGCTCGTTTGTGCGTATTCTCCAGCTCATTTACATATAAATTACATAACGTATGGCATCGGCACTCTGGCTCCTCGGCGGGGAGGTCATTCTGGGAAAAAGGGGCTCAGTGATGAAAACTGCCTCTAGCCTGTGCTTTCCCTGGGGAGGCACGGGGTACCAATCAGCCCCCTTAAGTGGGCAAGGTCTGGAGAGATAGGCTGGGCACCACCTCGGTGGGCAGCACTTTTCCCTCAGATGTGTGTGCTGGCAGCTGGTGCAGGACACGGACAGAGGTGCAGCCTGGTTGGGAAGGCAGCAGCCACCGCCCGCCGTTGTTCAGGCATGAATTCCTCAGCTGGCACAGTTGCCCTTAAGCCCTTTATATCTGTTTGATCCCCATCTCTCCTCTTAGGTTTAAAAGCACTTCCTTGAGTGGTGTAATCATGGGGCAATTTTCCCCTCATGCCAAGTTTAGATATTGTATATACTACTTATATGTTGACTTGGGTGACATTGTTTCCCAGTTCCCAGTGAGATAGGGATCAGACCACCTCTGTGCAGCTCAAAGACCAAAGCATTGCACCAGACAGCATGGGATTTCTTCAGAACATTTTGGAAGTGGAAATTGAAGTCATTTGAGGATTAGCATTTTGTTAGATGGGGAGATGAACCCCAAAACACAACATCCTGAAATTGCTCAGCTGCTGTTCATCACTGAAGGTTTGAAGGCAGAGATTGCAATCTGTTCCTGCTCTATCTGCTGCTGTTCAGTTACGAGAACAACAAGCAAGGCAGGTCAGCACTGGCCCCCCTTTTCTCTGTCTGTGTAACCTGGTATTAACAAAAGAAAGCAAAAAGGTTTGAAATCCTACTTGAAGCGGATACTGGTTACTTAAGTCAGCATTATGTTCAGCAACAACAGACACAGCTGTCTTGACCACACACAGACCATTTTAGCAATTGCCAAAGTGCAACACTCGTTATGCAGCCAAGTCTTAAATTATGGTAAGCAATGAAATAACCAAAGATGTTTTAAAAGAAAGCACATTAGTTCCATTAATATGAAATTTACCTCTCAGATAATTCTTGACTTGTATCAAATGTACATTTGCCAGTTTTGTGAGCAACAGGACTGAGGAAAGTAAAAATTACTTCATAAAAATAAGCTACCCAGGATTTTATGTGAACAGACTTGATGACTACGTAATTAAAATTTCTAAGCACATGTAATTATTAAAATAGAAACAGACACACAGTCTTCTGCTTTCTGTCACTTTTCATAGGCTTTTTTAAAAATCAGATTGACAATGAAATTGTGCAACAATCACGAAGCCGGGAGGGACGACAAATTTAGGTTTCAATTCAGCAGAGAACCTGAGCATGTATGTATAATTGAGCATGGACTTAAGCTCTTTGCTGAGTTTGAATCCTAAGAAAGGTATCCTAACCTTTATAGGAAATTTTGGTGTTTTCAAATATTTTGAGCTGGGCAAGGAAAGGATGAATTTGGATTTACCCAAATTGCTTTAGTTTCATGGAGTTTTTCCATGCAGGCTTTGAGGGTGGGCACAAGTTATTTTCTAGATTTCTTCTACACAAACTGCTCTTAAAACTGTAATAACAATTTTTTGTTTCTCTTTAAAATTCAATCAGCCCGGAGGATAAAATTGAGAGTAAAATGTTGCACAGTGACACATCACTACCAAAGAAATCAATAAAAGAGAGAATTACAACTCAATGGTTTCATAGATGCTTATGAAATCTGTGGGCTGTTTAATCTTGTCCAAGCTCCTGGAAGCACACAAGACCCCTAAATCTAAATCTGACTCTCTTTCCCCTGCAGCCCTTACAATTCTCTCCTTCAAGGTAGATCCAGAAGCTACAAAGCATCAAAGGATATCACCATATCTCTGTCTGCATATGAAGGATAGTGTAGCTTTTGCTTCACTTCTGCACTGTCAACAGAAAGTCCATCCCATGTTCCTATCTGCATGCTGGAACTAGTCTTATCTGCCAGTGTTAAGCGCAAAGGCCCATCTAACAGCCCACAGGGAAAGGCACACTTCACCAAGGTGGGCCAAGTTTGCCTTCTGCCTGTATCCACTGGATGGAATGCAGCAAATGCAGCAAAAAATGCAGCAAAATAATATTTTGTGGTCAGTAACTTTCTTCCTGTCAGTCTGGACTTCCCTTAGGTACCAGCACAGTGCTAGGAATGGAGTAGATGGCAGCTGTCGACAGACTTCACCTGCATCTCAACAGGTGCCTTGACTTGGGAATATCTATGACAAAAGGAGATGCTTTTGCAGTGGCATGAGCTGGATGATGGATGAACCTCTTTTTGCCCACAGAGATGTGCTGTAGTTGCATCCTACATGTGAACAGCATTCAACAGCATTGCTGAGAACCAACAAAATCATGGTTTGAGTTGAAAGGGACCACAAAGATCATTAAGTTTCAATCCAGCTGCTGTGGGCAAAGACACCTTCCAGTAGACCAGGCTGCTCAAAGCCGCATCCAGCCTGGCCTTAGACACTTCCAGGGATGGGGCATCCACAGCTTCCCTGGGCAACCTGTGCCAGTACCTCACCACCCTCACAGTAAAGAATTTCTTCCCTTTATCTAATCTTAACATGCCTTCTCTCAAGTTTAAAGGCATTTCCCCTTGTCCTATCACTATATGCCCTTGTCCAAAGTCCCTCTCCAGCTCTTTTGCAGCCCCCTTTAGGTAGTAGAAAGTTGCTGTAAGTTCTGCTCCCCAGAGCCTTTTCCTCTCCAGGCTGAACAACCCCAACTCTCTCAGTCTGTCTTCATGGGACAGGTTTATTAAGCTACTCTGTAGCCCTGCTCACTCCTGAAAAGGGCCAGTCACTGCCATCTCCCTCTTTCATTACCTTTAAAAGTCTGTATAATTAATTTCCATTATGATTTTCCCAGCCAGTGAATTCTTTTATAAATAAAATTTTCATTAATAAAAGGGAGTACCACAAATTGCAGCATCACATCGACATTGAAAAGGAAAATATTGGATCCTCTATATGTTGCTAACAACTACTGCAAAACTGCAAAAGGAAAAGATATGTGTCATCATGATGTGTCTGCACCTGCAAAAAGTACAGCTTCTTTAAAAAAAATGCTGTTGTGTATTGTGATATTTGCTATAGTAATAACTATTTATCCCCTTGTATAGAAAAGCAATTAGTTATGAAAACCTATGGAAATTGCTAGTGGGTGGGGTCTTGCTGGCACTTTTTGTTTCAGGTTTGTTTTCCCCAAGACATCCATTTTTGCTGCACCATGTATGATCAGTCCTGAGCAACCTGAGAAGTGATCAGCTCTGCTGAGAGAGACAGAGGAGATGTGGCGAAGTCCAGGAAACAGCACATTCAAAAGACAAACACAGCCTTTTATTTTTTCCTTACTTTCCGTGGAGCAATGATCATGGAGAGGATCCTGCCTAATGCAGGGCAATGAATCTCAGCAACAGGTTTCCAACTTGGAGATGTCTGGGGAAGGGTGTCCAGGGCTCAGGGCGTTCTGGTAGAGTTGTCTCAAGTGCCTTCCTACCCTCTGGACTGCTGTCTGTAAAAGATAGAGCAAAACCGACTCAGAAGCAAATTATTACAGAAATTTCTTTTTACCAGTGCAGTGGGAACTTACACTGTGGCTTTTCTGTGGTAACTGGACCTGAATGCATAATCAGGCTTAGGAGGAAACTTCTGAAGGCCCGTGATCTGTACAGTTCCACCATCCAACCAGATGCATTTGAGTCCCCACGTGCCGGACATTGTGCTTGGAACTTCAATTTGTCGCTGAAGGCTCCAGCAGCATCTCTGCTGAGAGGCTGTCTGGGATGCCTCCTGGGCACAGGCTGTTTGCTCTCCACTGGTGGCACTGAGACCCCGTGGTGTGGCAGCCCCAGGTCCCTGAGCTGGTGTTAAACCCCAAGAACTGCTCAGTGCTTTGATTACACTCTATTCCTAGCTCCAGCTGCGTGGTATTTTAGGTTTGCAGCTTGGTTTTTCAAGGGTGTTTGTCAGTGGAAGTACACCAAGAATAAGATTACAATTTTCTGTAAGCAGTGACTTGTGGCTTTATATGCTATAGGAAATTTTCAAGTGTAGACAGAATTGTATGTTTAGGTACATTTCATTGCCTCATGTCTGGCAGTATTACAAGCCCCTGCACTGCCCTAGATCCTTCATCTCTCCCCACCTTTTGCATCTACCACTTTCTTCAGAACAAGGGAGCCTGTTTCTCTGTCTCTTTTCTTCAGTTCACTCCCTAAAGGAGCCAATTAAGGACCTCGTCAAAAAATAAACAAATATGTTCTACTCTCATTTGTCAGGCAACCTTCTGTTTCACCTCAACGTGCAACGAAATCCAGATGATCTGTCGCATTCTACCTTCACTGGTTTGGTTCAGACTTGAAAAGTAAGTTTGCCCTGAACTCCAGCCAACTGTGAGTCCACTAATGGCTTTCATGTGAAGTGCTTAGAATCAAACAGAACTCACAAATTCATGTAGCTTTCCCAATAATTAAAGTTCTTCACTCTTCCTCTTAGATCTCTGGAAAAATATGATGGTATTTCCTTAAATTTTTTGCTAACTTAGGAAAGCTGGTAAAATAGGAGCAGTCACACTTAAAAACATGGAGAATCCTTAGCTTTTGCTGGATTGAAAGATACAATGGGTCTCACGGTAGTGCCAAAAAGGGAGAGAATAGTGGAGACACTAACACAGAGCAGGAGAACCACTGGTGTCGGCAGGAGGAAGTGGAGGAAAACTGATCAGGTTGCTGGAAGGAACAGCGGAGGGTAAAAGCACTGGTGCTTAAGAAAGAAAAGAGCCTTCATCATGGAGGAGGACGGTGCCATACCCATGGGAATGTATTGCAGGTACTGTGGGGAGGTGTTGGCAGGAGTGGGAGCAGATTGGGAGCAGCCCACAGGCATCAGAGCAGCAGGTCAGGATGATATGGCTGTGTGTCACCTTCCAGCCTCTGAAAGTCAAATCGTTGCTTACTCACCCTCAAATTATCCCTCACTCTATGGTTTTTCAGCCTGCATGTGGGAATCGAGCCCTGCCAGTTTAAATTAATCAGTTATTTGAGCATTGCAGGCATAGTGTAAGGTTTACAGTGGCAATACCTTGGCAGACCAAGGTGATTCTTTGGCATGTACAAGTGTAAAATCATTCTAAGTGATTGGTAATATAGCAGTGTTTAATTTCAAGATGTGTCAAATGCTCTACTGCTGTAAATAGACACAGTCACACTCACTGCAGTAGGATTTGATGTATTTATGTGAGTGGGGGATTTCCTTCCATGGAGTGAGCCTTTAAATAAAAGAATAGACAAGAAAAAAAATTACAATTTTTTCTGTTCTTACCCATCTGTTTCTAAATATAAACCAATTTCCTCCTGTGCTGTAGTATTTTAAAACCAAGAACAAAGAGCCAGTGAGAGTAAGCACAGCTATGTGCTAATTTATAACTGCTCAGAGTAAAAGGCAGCTCCAGCTGACAGTAGCTTCAAAAAAATCGTGCCTCCTGTAAATTAGGGTAAGGGAACCGATCACTGAAGGTAAACAGGTGATGAAATACTTCATTAGTACCTCATTTGTAATTTATGTCTGCTGAAGTAGTTGACAAAGAATCAAAATGTAAGTGGTAGATTTCTCAGAAGTGCAGCCTTTGAGGTCACTGAAGTGGATTAATTATAACCCAGTGTAAAGCACAGCCTGTCTCTGTGTCAATTACCAGTATTTGATAACTGAAATTATGTCAAGCTCTGTTCTTCTTCAAGATGCAGCCACACATTTTAAAATCATTATGACTGTAAGCATGAGCTTCACATAGCTAATGAGTTCAGCTCATTTATTAAAGTTCATTTTGGCTTAGCAGATAGTAGTTGAGATTCAGAGGGGAGTGGGCAACAAAAGATCCAGTTCTGCAAAAATAAATGCCTTTCCTTATCCTCCCTCCCAAACCTGTGCTGAAGGAGAAAAAAAGCTGATTCACTTGCCAAAGAATCGTTTAAATGTACCCTAGGAGAAAGAGTTGAGGGAGTCAACTGCTATTAAATATGACCTGCTTCTAATGGCTATCAGACCTCCAGTTGTTCAGTGAAAAGGCTGGGCTTAATGGACTACCTGCTGTTCATATTCATCACAGCAGAACAACCGATAATGTACCTCTACTACATCTTGGGATTTTCTTTCCCCTCTTCCTCCCTTTTTCACACTCTTCCCTGGAGCTGCACAAGCATTGAGTAGGGTTTGATAGCATCTGTTCGTATGTTATCAAAACCTACCATAGTCTCTTTGGTGGGTAACTCTATCTCGCCATGGCAGTGCAATCTGCTGCCAGTGCAGCAGGTGGGCAGCACTCGCTCCCTGCATCCTGACCCACGGCAGCACTACCTGAGCACAGTCAGGAAATTCTGAATGTGATGGCTTTGGCTTTGGGTTGGTTTTCTGGTACAAAATCAGCTAAAGCACTGGGTTGATGTCACTAAGCTCATCACCAGGACACCAGCTTTGCCACATGTTCTATGCATGCTTTATGCTCAGTGTCGCTGCCATGCCAGGGAACAAACAGTCATAGCTGGTACTGTGGATTCCCACTGCTGGGGGAAATGATGCCAGATCTCAGCTGCAGTGTCAAGCAGAATGGCTCCAACTTCAGCTGAGTTCAGACTTCAACCACAGCCTTACAAACAGCATTTGGTCTAGTGAGTTACTATTTCACTCTTCCCTGCTTTCACCTGAAGTAGCTCGGTTGTAACCATCTCTTACTAAAATAAGTAGTAACATACAATCCTGCTGAACAGGTAATTCCTTATTCTTTTTTGCTCATTTTGATAGTCTGAGTTCAGACTATGCTTTCAGTGGAATCTTGCATTTATCATGGCTGTAACTTTACACAGAGCTATATTCCAACATCCACCAGCAATCTTTTAAAAAAACAAGTTAGTACTTTGAGGTGGACATAGTAGTCAGAAGATTTTCAGCTAAAGAATACATTTCTTTTTAGCATTAACAACATGTGGTACTAATGTTTAAAATACAAATTTTACTTTGTCAGTGCAACTCATCATTCCTTATTACACATTGTGAAATCATTTTAAGATTCTTTGCCCTTTTTTAAGCCAAAAGAATATCTGAAAACTACCCAAGACCTTTACCACGGAGCCCAGAGCAAGTATAAAGCTGTGAGCTAAACTGTAGATTTCTAACATGAACTTCATGAAAATAACTGAGAAAAAGATTTATTTGTGTCTTTGATTTACTAACACACTATTTTCCAGTGAAATAATACATTCAAACTTGCATCAGATTACTGTTCATATCTTTAGCATGAGGATAATATTGTTGATAATTTTAGAAGCACCTAAGTAAATTAGATGTGTAAAGAGACGGATTGAGCAGAATATTCACCACAGGGTGGCTTTGTGGCCCTGCTCAAATCAGCAGAAGTTATAGCACCTCCGTCAATGCATACAGGATTTCCAATCTCATATTTTAACCTCCATTGTTTCATGGAAAATATTTTATTGGATAAACAGGCAGAATGTTGAAACAATCCCTCCCTAAATATTTTGCAGCAATAATGACACTGATTTCTCCATGACATCAATCAAACTAAAACACTTAAAAATACTCATTTCAGTATAAGTAACTAAAAATGTGCTACAGATTGGAAATGAGGGAAGAGAACTGATATGACGGGTATTACAAGCTATGTCTAGACTTACCTGCTAGGAAAAATGATGGCTCATGTCCAGTCCACACCTCCACTTTTCTTAACTGTGAAAACCAGATTGTGGGAAGGTAGGAGGCAAGAAGAATGGACAGCTGGTGCATGCCTGCATTTTGTCCCAGTAGGGAACACGGATGTGAGAATATGCAACTGGAAAGTGGAAAATTCTCCCCACATCCCTCATCTAGATACAATTGAGTGCCCACAGTGACCGAGGAAATGATTTTTTGGTAGGAATTCAAAAGTGTTTCCAGTTTTTTCCACTCATTTGGTTAAATATAGCTTTGCGGACTGAGATTTTCCGAAAAGCTGGTCAGTAGACGGGTTTACATCCTTTTGTGCCACCACCTTAATGGTACTTCATCACAGATGAGCTTAACAACTCTGGAGACTCAGTATCAGGCTTTTATGAAGGTTCAGGAACAGATTTTCAAATTTCTTGTGTTCCCAGATGGGCTCCTACATAGCACCAAAGTAACAGGTATGTTGCAAAAACAATTCCCACCATCTACCAGTACCAATTCCGCCACCTGAGTTTTAACAAAATGTCAGCACTGGAACTTTTGAGGACTTATAAAGAAGATCTCATGGTGAAACCTCAACTAGACACTGATTGAGAAATGCAGACAACACAAATTGATTTTTTTTTAGGCTGCTGCTCATGCTTTCTTCCCTTGTAGCAGATATTTATCCATGCCTGATAGGAATTTGTACCTCCAGACAAGGTGTGTGGCTGCACCAGCCTGGAAAGGGGCGAGACAGCTGGCCCCATGGGATGGGTCAGGCAGAAACAGATGGCCCTGACCGGCCGGGCTGGCGTGGGGACAGATGGCGACACGGGACAGCTCGGAAAGGGGGACATATGGCAACACGGGATTGGCAGGAGCACAAGTCCTTACGCTGGGCCCAATTACAGGCCTGGTGAGTCTGAATTTGCTTGGGAGAAAGTAAAAGGGCTTTTACATCTTTTGATTCCTCCTCAGACATGGGCTGGGATCCAATGGACTGCAGGATGCGGCCATGGCTGTGTGCTGTATGGTCTGGATTGGGATGCCAGCCACTGAATGTTACTAAGTTTTTCTTTCTGAATGTTTTTTTCCTCTGTAATTTCAGCATCTAACAAGTTTTCACCGTTCTTGCACACACTCGTGTTTTGATTTCCATCGGCACATGGTTCATCAGAGGTAGAGAAGGATGAAAGGCAACATGTGCAGCACTGAGGCTTAATGGGCTGATTCAGCATGCTGTTATGTCCTTTGAGACATGGAGGACAAATGAATTTGTCTGTTCGTCATCTCAGAAAGCTGATACATAAGTATCAGAAATACTTAAATGGCAGAAAACAGTAACACTGTAATATATCCGTTGTATATTCTACCTTCCAATTTCCTTGTTTCAGGGATGATAAAGACACTAACCAAGAAATGTGTTTCAGTTCCAAAGCAGCTTTTTAGAAATAAATACTTTTTCACCACTAACCACTAACTACCACAGTACACATGTAGAGCATAATTAGGAAGAAGAATAAATTAGGATCTGGATGTCTTCCCATGTCAGTTTGAGTATGAGAGGCAAAATGAAAAATCTTTACATGCTGAACATTATGGAATGTGCTTATATACATGAGCCTAAGATTTTTCAGCATTCCTCCTGTATTTCTTTGTCTTCATAGAAGCTGTACACCCAGAACTGACATTGAGAGCGTTGTAAATAAATGCAGGGGAAATCATTTAGTTGGTTCACATTAAAGTGCAGAAGGACTCCATAGATCAAGCATACAGCACAGCCTGCTTCCCTGGTGAGAGCAGGATGAGTTTTTTTATAGATAACATTACATGCATTAATCGCATCCACCATATTATAGTGTACCTTTTATAACTATTGCCATTGCATTTTTTCACTTTTCCAGCATAGTTCACGGTCTTTCATCACCTCTTTTATTGAATACACAGAATTCTCAGAGCAACATCTATTACAGAGATATAGAAATTGATTAATCTGCACCAGTTGTGATCTCTAGAATCTGGTGGTCATATAGCTCATGGACATGAGTATGCAATGACATATTACTATAGACGGAAACACTTGGATATAGAATCAATTTCCTCTCTTGGGAGGAAAGGAAAAAAGTGGTGATAAAGTAAAAAATTATATTTCAGGTTTGGAAGAGTTTTAGTTTATTCTGAAAGAGACTGCCCTAATCTCTGAAATCTATGTACAGATATATGTAATATATGTTCAACAAGACAGCTCAAAAAATGTGGTATTGTTCAGAAGTCATCCTACCTCAGCTAGATAAAAACACCGATATTTTTAAATCTCCAGATTTGCACTCTGAAATCCCCCTGAGCCAAGCTTGGTGATGCTGGCTACTTACTTTTATGTTTTGTGAAAGAAGGTTTCCACAGTTACAAAAAGGGAATTAATTTAAGCCATTCAAGAAAGGCAAAGGCTTTTATAATGTAGTTTTTTTTAAGGTGGATGGTGGCATCCTTAAAAGACTAGAAGTTACTCTTGCTGCCACATTTATTGCTGGTTTCTCAGGTATAAAAATACATGCAGAGCCTCCTATATCTATCCATCAATAGTATGATTTGATCTGAAACTATATATTATCTTTGAGATGGTACATATCTATCTGAGTACTTCGTTATCTTTATCATGCTGGTATCCAGTCACTGAAAGGTCAAAGTCACAATTGATGTATATTCGGATAATGGCACTCAAACAGATGGAGCTATGATGATTGATAGCCACCGAAGATTTAAGCTTGACCATTATTTTCTCTGATAAAATTTCTTTAGAAGGTAGATTTCTCTACAAGGATCCATTCTTATTGCCTATATTTACCATAGTTTTTAATTAAGCTGTCACCAAACTCAAAGTATGATTTTTTTTCCCTCCTTTTATATACAGGAATGTTTTCCTATAGTTTGGGAAGATTATCCTTGTATTAGATAGCTGTGAAACGTCTCATAGTATTACTGTCCTTCAAATGTATGTATTCTGCTCCGTTCGAGTGACCTTTGGATGATACCACAATGCTATAGAGTTTATAAGGTAGAAATCCCTCAGTAGAAACATCCTGAATTGTTTTCCTGTGGGAAGATGGGCTCCCCACCTGCAATTTTGATACGATGTTTGTTGCCTCAGGAGAATGGCAGAGAAGATCCACAATTTATTTCGGTAGTTTGAGGCAACATTCTGTCCACTGCATTCAAAAGGTTCAAAGTCCACAAAATATAAGGATGAAAATAAATATTTTCATAAGCAAAGTACCATGGTTAGTCATGATGCTTCCAATTCGGGACATCCCAGAAAGATGAATGATCTTGCTTATGTTTGTTATTTTAGTTTTTCTAAGGGATGTATGATGAATGAGATTTTCCAAATGTATTCATGAATAATAATGTCATTTTAATGATATTGCATATTTGCATAGAGCAGGTTATTATAAAGAATGCCAATAGGGACTGATAACCAGGTCCTCTAATTGAAATCATGTCTAGAAGAAATACTACAGCGTGGCTTTGCACATTTCAGGACTACCAAGAAAACAATATCTCTCCTGAAAATGGTAGACTGCCTACAGCTATCATTCCAGCTATTTCTGGGTAATGGTAATAGCTCTGGAATGACATCTGACTTGAAGCAGTCAGGTATTAAAATACCAGACAAGCACAGCTGCCCGTACCTGACTGTACTACAGGACCAGTGATCTGTGGCAAACTGCCACAATATTATGTCCCTTTAAGACGCAACCTTTCCAAAAGGCAAAAGTTCAAGTAGGCTTGGTATCCAGCTTTAGTGGGGAGTTCTATGTTTCACAAGCAATGGTGAATACTGGAAGCTGGAATGTAAGAAAGAGACACCCAAATTCTATTTCGAGCATCTGTGAAGTATGAGCACCCCCAAAAGCTAATGTCATGTGTTTCTTGCATCAGAAGTGTAGATTAGGTTGAAAGCCTGATTTTTTGGAAGGTAGTGGTAAAAATCCCACTAATGTTTCATTCAGACAGTTCTGTTTTCTCAGTCCTGTGTAGCTACCAAGCTTTTTCCCTGGTCTATTTTTTTTTTCTTTAGAAGTAATGGAAATAACTTAGATGAAATTAAATCTTCATTTTCTTGGGCATAATCCACAAGCCCCAGGAATAGCTGATGAAATATCCTTGCATTTTTAACCAATTGAACTAATCCAGTCAACACCATAATTGCACTCGGAATCCCTTAGGCCTAATTTGAGTGTAAGGAAAAGCTACTGTGCTATTGTTACACTACTTGGGTTTAATTTTTTTACCAGCCAATAATTAAAAAACACAGGAAATGACATGGTGAATGATGGAACTATTTTGAAGTGCAAATTTATGAAGCAGCTGCATCAAATAAAGTGGTAATTTAATTATGCTCATGTCCTAAAGCTGAGGTGTAGTGTAGAACATTTCTGAGATACAAGCTAATTCAAATCTGGAATAGTAATCCCAAATTTAGTAATTTCACTGCTATAGCTCACTTAATTACAGCATATTAGCAAAATAATGAGATAATTAATCTTCAAATGCATTTCTTGTCTACATGCATATTACAGAAGAATTTGACTTATCCTTCTTTGTATGTTTTTCCAAGAACGAGTTATGACTAATTTAACCTAGAGAAACCCTTTCCCACTGAAATACCTAGATTCTTTTTTCTAAATCTATCATATTTCAGACAACTCATTCTTTGTTTAAACAAGAAAATACTTTCATAATAGAATTTGTGAGAAGAATCTCAAAAGGTATTAAATTCTTTTTATTTTTCAATTAAATAATATTGCACCTATTGGTTTTACTTTTATAAGTAGAATATATGGACTATTCTTGAGCCATTTAATCTGTCCTACTGCAGTTTTATTTGAAGTACAGGGATTTTTATCTGCTTTTTGAAAAAATATGATTTTACAGGAAGATAACTGTTGGCACACTCCATACTATGTATTTTATACATTAAGCACAGTACCAGAAAGCAATACTTTTTCAGAAACATTGTCATGACTTTAGCAGATTTCTCAATGAAGTATTAATTTTATATTTTATAAATATTAATATAAATACTCATTTTACATTTTGAGCCTTCTTTTTTTCCCACAGAGCACTCAGCATCACCTGAAATATATACACACATTTAGTTCCTGCTTGTACGTATACTCAGCTGCCAAAGGTAACTGTTTTATGATAGGTGTGCTTCAATCTTTTCACACCACATCCAAAATGCATTTTGTATGTCTTATCTAATGTGCATCTCCCCTTTTCTACACCACTTCAAGTCTGTATTGATTTCCTGCAGCTGATTTTATGGCTGTCACAGACTATTTTGAGCTTTCAATATATAATACTTTTGCTTACTTTTACAATGGAGTATAACTGAACCAGCTTTTCACATTCTGCCATTACTTCCACAGGCTGTTTCACTAGGTCTATAACCTAGAAGCCTCTGGAATAGTTGATGAAACATCACTGCATATTTAAGCAATTTTACTAATCCAGTCAACACCATAATTGCACTCAGAATCCCTTAGGCCTAAATTGAATCTAAGGAAATTATGTTTTTTTCATGCTGGGCACACAGTCACAAATATCACATTTAAATGCATTATTTTTAGTGTCACTGAGTCTAATGTGTTAAGTAGCTGCAGATTTTATCCTCCATGGTAGGCGAGAAAATGTAATGCTGGCAAAACAAAAGAGGAAGGAAAATACCTTCTGGAAAAGAGCAAGACTTCGTATCTTTCGTTCCATCTTCTGTATTTGGTTGATTCCTCTTTGAGGAACTGATGAGATCTACTGGTCCTAAAAAAATGCTTGCCTAAATGCAAAAGACTTGAAGCTATGCACTTCCTTTCTAATTATAGGCAATGGCATGGGACCATGTGGCTTTAAATCATTTTACCTAAATGAGAATTGCATAGTATTTGTCTCATGTAATTGTTGGCTTTGTAAAGTCAACTGGAGAACTGCTATCTGTTGGAAAAGACTAGCCCAAACAAAACAGATGCTTATATTCATATTATACTTCACTGGGAGTCTTGGAGGATGATAAAACCCCCTGTATCCCACTTCAACATTTCTGTCCAACAACACAGAAAGACGTGAGTGAATATATACATGCATTTTATAATTAGGGAGGAAATGGTAAAATAAGAATGCTCTGGTGTTCTTTCCCTGTGGACTATGTCAAAGCAGGCCTGAGTGAATCGGAGATTCTGTAGCTGCCACTGTATCTGTAGTTCCCACTTTGCTGAACAAGCTACACAGGTTTAGGCTCAGGGCATGACTCAACATATAGAAGCTGTAGCTTTCCAGTGCAATGAAGAGATTAGGAGACTTGATTCCACAGCACCACTTGCTGTGCTCTCCTCCAATGCAGGAAAAAAGACCAAAACACAATAAAAAACCAAGTCAGCTAAACTTCCAAGATATTTGCAGTGGGGGTTTTTTGTTTGAGTTTTCTGTTTGTCTCTTTTCTTTTTTCTTTTTTTTGATATCCAATATAATTATTTTCCTAAGCTTCATCTTTGGACCGGAGGGCATCATACTCCTAATTTTAGATTTGACTGTGACCATGTTTCATGATGGACAGAAGAATGTCTTCTATCTTTTTTCTGACTGTTGATTTGATTGTTGACTGCAATTTTTGCTCTGAAGGACTAACCTCAGTAATGAGAAATTCGAACCCAAGTAATAGCCAGAGGTCCAGAGCGATAGAAGTAGCCATTACCCTCTTTATACAGAGAGAGTATGCATAAACCCTCATATCTTGGGAACAACACCCAAAAAATGGCTCCCTCCAGTTTGTTCACTTAACTCAAGTGTGTAGTGACAGCTCAAGTGCAAAGAATCAGATCCCTACACAATCCCCTTTTTCTTCTCTGTGCCAGCTGCTGGGGATGAGCAGGACTACCTCAGCAAGCCTGCTAGCCTTGCAGGATCCTGAATTAGGGACAGCTATTAAGACCTGGTGGCCTTCACGTGGTAAGAAGCTTTCTCCATGGAGCTTTTTATTGAAGATAAAAGTGGGAAACAGGACCAGGAATTTCAACTTGCTGTCATCTTAAAACCTTTTCTCTTTGCCCTCGCCTTGCCTACCCAGAGCTACACATTTGATGGGGAAAGGCAGCCTTTTGAGGACTCCTTCCCTTAGTTACAGTTTAGAAGCAGCAGTGTGTCTTGAAGGAAGAGCCATCCAAGGTCTCGTGCCACTGTGGTGGGCTGCGGAAGTGTATGAAAATACCTAATTTATCACTTGTCTAAAGCTTAGTGGTTGATCTTAGTAAAGTGAAAGCAATTAAGTTCGGTAGTGGAATATTTTAGTCTAAAACTAGTTCCCAGGAAAAAACACTCATTTGTTTTTCTTTTATTTAAATGCCCTGGGGTTTTACATTCTTCTTTTTTTCCTTGAAATTTTGTTTCACACAGAGATTGTCAGCAAATGCCACCAGGAGGTTTGCCCATGGCATGGCACTGACACAGGACATTGGCTGAGTGATTTGTACTGACCCTCCCTCTTGGCAGCAGCTTTCCCCACAGCTTCTCCTGAATCTCCTTTGCCCTCCTATCAGAGAGTCACCATGGAGTAGAAACATCTAATGTTTTATTTGCTCCCCAGAGGTGTGCTGCTTAGATGGGTAAGGTGTGGTGACTAACCCCACAGTGCTCAGACAGCTGTCAAACTGTTGTAACCGAACCCCAGCTTGCAGTCATATGCTGTTTCTGTGCAAAAATTACTAGATTTGATAACACTATGTGTCCTGTTAATACTGGAACTGTGTTTTCACTATAATCCCACTATTATGCAAATCGATTTTAGCAACAGGAAACACTTAATGTCATTTTTCTTCGGTGCAGAATATCACCTTCATTATTAACTTTCCCTTAGAGATACTTAGTGTAGTATTTTAAATATTTGTGGAGAGAGCCAGTCCATGACTGCAATGCTCAAACTTTTCATCTGGTTTCCATTTCAAAAATGAGGAGGGTCTCTAATCTGATTTACATGAACTGTCCAGGACTCTCGCTCTTGGTCACTGAGGCAGCCAACTAGCAACATTAACAGAGAAAAATGTCTTATTGGAAAAGTGTTTACAAGAACTGTAACGCTGTGTCCCTTAAATGTATCCGTCCTCTCCAGAAGGTACTTCTCAAAATGCCATAATCCTTTTTTGTTTTGCAAGTCTTTATACCCTGGGATCATTTTCAATTCTTCCTTCTCATTGCAGCACGCATCCAGCCTTTCGTCTATTTCTCATTTTTTTTCTTACTTCATGGAGCTTTCTACCTGAATTTAGACTCTCTCTTCAATGTCAGCCCATAGGCAAAAGCCATGATTCTAACAAGAGAAACAAGCTTCAATTCTGCAACTAAAAAACCTTTCGGTTTATGTCATACACTGGCTTTTATGGTCACAGTTGGGTTTTATTTTGGAAGGTCACTTGGCCCAGCTTTGCAATTGTTACCATAAAGTGGAAGAGGACCCTTCACGGACTTCTGTTTTCCCACAGATACATGAACAGAGCTCAGCTGCTGAAATGATTCAGTCCCTCATGGCGTTCCCAGACACTCTGTGCTCTACAGAATGACTGACCTTCATTGGAAGAAAGAAAAGATTTTGCACACAAAATCGAGATGCTGGTGTGATGGCAAAGATGTAGAATGTCAGTTGTGAAGTTTGGCATTTCCTCGGTTGAATGTGTAACCAGATGAAGTTAAGGGCCTCTCATAGTGATATCCAGGATTTCTGAAGAAAGACATTGTGCTTCTAACGCTAGCCTTGGTTTCAGGACAGCTGTTTCTGTCTCCAGCCTCCATCTGCCAGCAAAGGCTCTTAGTCATACTACTTTCAGCTCTCTTAGCCTTTATTTCCCCACTTGCAAACATTAGGCAATGATTGGTTTCCCCTTTGAAAACCACCTAAGAACTGTTATTTTAGTTGTTAGTAATTGTAGTAAATGCACACTTATAGCACATATTAGGAGATAAAAGGTACAGAAACCCTCCAGAAACCCCTTCCAAATCATGCAGGAGCACAAGGAGAAACACAAAACACAGAACAAGGTAAGCAATCAGACATAGAGATATACTGTAAGATGATACTTTGGCTGCCTGATGGTGTAGTATGATTTTTATCTTCTTTGAAGCAACCTTTATTCAGAAATTAAAACATTTTTGGTCTCATTTTGAGTAGGGATTGATTTTTCATTCTATACACTGATTTTTTAGGGAAGCTGGGAATGGAAATCTGATACCGATGGGATTATAGTGAGCTGTTTTTTCTCTGGGATGAGGTAGCAATTCAGCAAAGTATTTAAGCATGTAGCTGATTTTAGGGATTTAAAATGTCCCAAATCAATTTCCTGAAGAACTTTTCCTGAACACAAAGCTGTGGAGGCCAAATGTTATCAAACTTTGCCATCCAACTCTGTTTTCCTTTTTAAATTTTTTCTTCCCAATTTTTTGTTGACATACAGCAACAGCTTTTTACTTCTATCTGTGGAAAGTTAATTTTAAGCTGTCGTACTAGTGGACAGGTTCAGCAGGAGACCATGATCAGTCCTAAAGATATTGTATTTCATGTGGAACGGGGCGTTTTTTAACAGACATTAAAAGATTCCTGAAAACTTCCCTCAAGTAGGCCAGCACAAAGGATGTTAAATTTCATATAAATAAATAAACTACATTATGCAGCAGCACTGTATCACTTCTAGCACATGACTTCCTGTGAGGTGCGACCAGGAAAAATCCCGTGCCTATTTTCTCCCTGAATGTGCTTTGGCAAGACTTGTGTGGTCAGGAAGAAAATGCCACTGCGTATTTTTTCATCCTTTAGCTTTTCCCAGAAGATTCAAGCCGCCAGTATGTTCCTCAAGTCTCTCTCTTTTTTGCCTCGTGCTACATTCGTTGCTCTTCCCTCCCTCCCATGTAATGTAAATATGAGACACTTGCTGGAATCAAGCAAGGGTATGTCATGACACAACTTACATTTAGTCCTCACGGGTCTGTGTGCCTGAGGGTGGGTTTTCCAGCACAGTCATTACTCTGCTATTACAAGAGTCTGTGTACCACACTCTATTGCATGATTTAGGGATGGCTTAAGAGAGTTTACCCATGGAATAACAAGCACTATAAGCACCAAAAATGCCTGGACAGCAGCTGCCTAATGGGCCTGAAACCCTGATCCAGTCAATAACCTCAGCATTCTCATTAAAGTTTTGTTTACACTGCTCATGTAGAAGTTTACTCACTTAAACAGAGGGGAAGATGCCCTTTTAAAAGGGAATTAGAGTATAAAAAGCTATTATGCATGAGATTGGAGAATGTGGTCTCTATGCTCTTGCCCTTAAATAGTCAAAGATGTTCAATACATGGACTGTTTCTAACCATATTTCTGCATGCACTCGCTATTGAGTCATGCTGGTACCCTGAGCCGCTTCACTAAGACACATTACAACCTGAGAGAGTCCCACAGAGGACAAAATGTCCCACAAGGGCAAAACAATTGAAATGCATCTCTTGAAACAAGGGTCCAGCCCTGGGACAGGTTTTGGAGTGGAGCTTGGAGCACAAAGCAGCACTATGCTGCACAAAGCTGCAGTGCCTCAGCCAAAGACAGATCTCATTACACGGCAAGTGCAGAAGGCTGCTCTCCTCTGTCTGGACCAAACCACAGAGAAGATCTGACACGTGTTAAGGCTGTGGCAAGAGCACATACTGGAAGAGTGCATTCTGAAGGGCTCAGTTTATTAATATTTAAATGGGATTCTTCACTATACAAAGCTTTTCTTTGTTTTGATATTCAAAGTCACCAAACAGGTGAGGTATTGCGGTCTGGAAGTCAACAGAAAGGTGAACAATAATTTGTCAGGTAAATGAGCACATCGATGTATAAAGAAAGACGATTGGATTTGGAAAGGTGCCTTTGGATTTGGTTTTGCTTTCAATGATACAATAAGGTTTGGGCTTGTGCTGAAGTTGGCTGCCTTGCCAAAGGCTATTTTTACAGAGATTTGCTATGGAAAGAAGCCAACTAGACATAAAAGAATATTTAAAAGTGAAAAAAAACCCTTTCAGTGGATATGTGGAAAGGGTTCTCTCGAGAAAACAAAGCACATGCCTAATCATTTGAGCTATATTCTTCCCTTAGGTACCCAAGTGTAAAACCAGATTATTTCCAGTGACTTTGAAGGTATTGCTCTGCTTTTAATGGGGGCAGAATCAGGCCTATTTTGTTCATTGGATCTATTTAAAAATATTAAGAGTGTGAGCTTTATTGTCAAACACGAGTCTGTGCTGGAACACCTTCTATGTTGGCTTCATTTCTGAATGCAGCAAAAACTATAATCCCTTTTTATCTGTCCTGGTTTGTTTCTTTTTAATTAAAACATGAAAACCATAGGCATACAAAATCTAGTCGTGAATTTGTGGTGGCCAATTTCTGTACATGGATGTAATTGTATTTTCTTCTGTCTTTACATACAGTGTGATTGCTGATGTCTTCCCTGTTAATCTTGCTCATTTTTGCTTTATTTGGAGCTGCAATTATTTAAGCAAAAGTTTAGAGCTGGAAAAGATTTGGATTTCCAGTGCACAGAGGGACACATTTGATGTGGATTGCCTGCATGTTTGTGTGAGTGTGAGTATGTGCATACACACACAACACACATTAACAAGTAATAAAAGATATCTCTCTGGTTCATTTACGCAGTGGAGATCAGATTATGAAAGGTTAAACCATTAAACAAATGCTAATGCACTCTGATGCCTGGACCTTGTCCAATAGTACCTGCAGCAGCTGTCAACCTAATTAAGCCAGATGTGTGTTAAGTGTAAACGGACCTCCCAGGAGGAACAATAACAGATTTTAGGTCCTTAGGGGGCTCAGGGCACCAATGCATATAGTGTTTCTGAAGGAAACATCACCCCTACCTTGTGAGTTTTCTGCTCATTAGTACCATCCTGATTGTACTCCTCCGGGACTGGGCTTGGGGGAGGAGAAGTCTCTTTTCATTCCAGCTAAAGCCAGCAAGAATGCTCATTTTCAATTGGTTCTGGCAGTCATGACATTTACTCAACACTCTAATCTCTATTTTTTTAACCTCTACTTTACTCTGTAACGTATTTTAGAAGTGACATTTATCCTATGCCAAGTTTGCCAACCTGCTAAGTATATGTGGAGACCATAAGCTGATAGAGAGGATCTTAATAAGCCTTTCAATATTAACAATCAAGAGAAATCTAGAGAGCATGGAAATATTAGGTAATTATGAGCATACAGTGTGCAATAATGTGTTACAATAAAAAAGAAAATCCTTTTACAGTGTGAAAATATTATGGGAAATAAAAAAAAAAGCCACTTAGCAATATTTAAAACCTGCTGAAACTTGTAGCTGAATTGGTCCTTGTGTGCTGTGAACTGCAATATGTCCAGGAAAAAGAGACTAGAGAAGTAGACCTGCAGACCTTCACACCTGGTCAAGGAAAGACAAGTCTCCAAGAGTTCCCATACATACTGAACTTGACACCTACTTTCTCACTCACTTCACAGCCAAGTTATGGCACCTCTTTCCAGAGAAGCAGAACAAACTGATAAAGCAGCTGCACAGAATAAAGTTGAGCGTGGTTTCACTGAGATAGATCACCTGTGATGAACAAAAAGTCCTTCACTGATTTCCTGGGAGGTCTGTCCACCTACACTGTCTTTGGATCTAGCTCTAAGTTCTCTTCAAGTCACCAGTGATAATCTGATAAAGATGTATGTCGCAATGTCCCCTTAAAAAAACCTTCACCTGAAAATGTGTCATCATGCAACGGCTTTGTTTTTCCAGGCACTCAGCATTCACTATCTATCAGGGCATTAAGCACAATTAACAACTGTACTAAAATAAATTATACTGTGCTGGCTAGGACCCTAAGATTATATTTTAATACCTTATCCATAACAGATTACTTCTCTAACAAGCTTTCCTGTAAGGTCGCCTTCTGTGAGACCAAAACGTGTTATAACTCAGCACTCTGGTGTACTGCTGGGATATGAATTGTTGGGACAGTCTTCCTATTCAGCACTGCAAAAGACAAAAGGGCATAGCAATTCTTTGAAGAGAGCAGGTTTTTCCTGTTCCATCATTCCTGAATGGTGTTAAATTCACTGTGTATTTGTGTCCTTAATACCACATTTCCTTGGCTTACTGATAATACGGTGGCTAAATAAGTATGCTATCTCTCCTAATGCTGGAAGGTAATTTTTTACGGTCCATTGAATCTCCATGTTATCCATGTTGTTCTCAATATCCCCAGTTCCAGTACAAGGACACAGGATTTAGGACCCAAGCTCATTCCATGTGCTGCAGCTGTTGTTGGCTGGGGCCCAGGACTCATGCTCCAGCAAGCGCCAAGTTGCAGAATCAGGATCTCACTTACACCTTTTCTGGATCAGGGCTCTTGCTGTCTTTGCAGCACAGGAAGGTCGAGAGGCTCCTGCCAGCAGCTTCCCCCATGGATCACTTCTGGGAAAGAGAAAAGTGGCCCAGACTCTCGTGCTCTCCCCTCCCTCTTGGACATGAGCTGTGATGATAGGAAAGAAGCTGGGAACACACTTTCGTCAAAAGCATTAAATGCACTTTGTAAGGTGATTCATCCTTTCTGTGTGCTGGATACATCCTCAGCTTTTCTGCTGTGTCAGGCCTAGTAGAGCCTGTAGAGTGTGTTATTGTTGTGCACTAACACGGTGCATAGTACACTATGTTAGCATGCTGTGTATTTATACTCCATACTCTGCAGAACACATCAATCTCTGAGGTACTACCAGGATGAGCATTAGTAGGATTGGATCTGTGTGGTCAAGGACACAAGGTAATTCTGCTGAGCTGATGTGTCTGTGCTGCACAGCCCCACACCACGTCAGTGTGCCAGCTTCCGCTCGGCTTCCATGGGGATATCTATTACAATATCCCACTATGCCACGTAAAATCGGGGGGAACACCTATTTGGGGATTCATCTGAATGTTACAGTGCAAATACCTAAATTGGAAACAGTCTGCCTAGATATCCTGTACCATAACTGGGGTAACTGCAACACCTCGTATCCTGATGCAGACAGCTAAAACAGATGAGAGAGGCATCTCTCTAGAAGTGCCTGCTTCACCCCATCAGCTGCAGAGGTAGCCTGGTTTAACTGCCCAGCCCCTCTTCAGCACGGGAGAGTCAGTAGAAGATGACAGGAGAGCAGTGTCACTTGCATCTGCTGGAACAAAATCATCCTGTAGCTGTGAGCTGGAGGGCAAAGTCCCACCTGTCAGAAATAGGTCAGTTCCTGTAGCGCCCGGAACAACAGCTCTAAGCAATTAAAGAGCTGCGAGGGAAAATCCTTTGGTGCCTTCGGAGTCTAGTGAATACCGGGATGGGTAATAGCAGAGCACAACAGGTTGGATGGCAGATTTGAATCTAGTTTGCCAAATCTCTTTAGGCACTTAAATCCTTTACTTAATGAGGATCTCAGTCCTCTAGAAACTGATGGTGAAATGCCTAATGAAGTTACACATAATTGCAGTGTGCTTGTAACAGAGTTAGGTTTCCGCACAGTATATTTCAAGTTTTAATATGTCAAATAATTTCTTTGCACAGTGACATGGAAAAATGTTACACAACACAGTGATAAAATGAAGATATGTTCTCTCACTCTGAGATGATAAATTGTAGACTGGGAAAAGGAATGACATTTATTTCAAGCACGTTTAATCCGGAAGAAATGGGCTGATGTAATATGCTTTCCAGCAACCTCATTTCTCTCCTGTGAAAAGAAGACTAATATCAGTGGATATGCTGAGTGTATTTGGAAGGCTTTGAAACCAATTAATCACTTTCAGAATTTTTCATAAAACCTGATTTCATTTGGGACAAAGTAGGAGCTGAAGTAATTTAGGGATGTCAGATTAAAAAAATTTTTACAGGTAAACATGCAATTCCATGAGCTTCAGAATTAATGACTCCTGCTTTCCAATGGATTTACTTCTTGTGCCTGTAAAGTGGCACACTGATTTAAGCTTTCCCTGCTTTTGGGGCTAGGGCTCCTCACCATAGGGATTTAGGAAGGAATCTGGGCTGGCAGGCTGGGTGAGAGGTACAGTACACTGCAGTATTTTAACTGCTCTGGACAACTGAAGCTGGGGGGTGGACAATGGAAATGGTATCTGCCTTGCAGCTTAAAAGTGCAAGAGAACTCTGCAAGATTATGGCCATTTTTAATTCTTCACAAATGTGTGGTGTGTTTTAACTGAAATATTTTAATTCATACCGATATAAATTTTCCTAAGTTACTACTTCAAAGGAAAAAAAAGTGGAGAAGATATAAAAAATGAGCAAAGGACCTTCTGCAATCTTCTGTCTTAAGTGGCCTTACTATCAGGTAGGAAAAAAATTAGTATCCTTGAAGTAGCAGGTTCACAGCTGGTTTGATCTTTCAACAAGAAGAAAGATAAACTGAGATCTGTTCAATTCATTGTCCGGATTTTTGAAGATAAAACCTCAATAACTTAAATTCTTTCCATTTTGTAGGGATTTAATTTAGCACGTGATGTTTTTTCTAAGACTGAACTCCAGAGACATACAGGGAACAAGGTAGATGGTCACTGGGTGTGTTTTCTCCTTCCACTTCTGTCCTGCACCCTGTGAAAGAGCTGTGGGCAGCAGCTCGCTGCTCCAAAACCCACTGCAGTTCTCTGTGCTTCTTCACACAGTGTTTGCTAAATGAATGGGGATAAAAAGCACCACCATGAAGGCAGAAAATATCATTGAATGTCCTGCACTAGCTGTTCTGGGAAAAGAACAGCTCATTTATTTACATGTTCTCCTCAGTGAGGAATTTAGGATTATATGTAAGAAATACTGCCATTGTGGTGTGATAGTGCTTTAGTACACCGGGCAAGTGACAGAAGGAGTGGATGAGCATATCTAAAGAATTTCACTAACAGCTTTGTTAAAATATTTTCAGATTTTACTTTCCTACACACAAGTTCGTATATTTTAAGCTCTTGAAAAATAGTTCAACCTTTGAACTTTTGATTCATATTTATCTCCACCTACTACTTCTTTTCATTCCCCAGCTGAAGTTTTTTGTGAGGGTTTTATTTTTCAATGATGCACAAACTTGGTGAAGAGGGGAATGGACATACTAGGTTAAATTGACTCAGAAAGACAATGCCCAGCCTCTTAAAACCTGTAATTTCCCTCTTTGATTAAAATATACAAGAGAAAATAGGAAGACAAAAGAAGCAATTAACAATTTAGTTTGCAACTTCACTGATTTCTTCGATGTGGTACCAGTCATATAAGTAGATCACATGTGCAGGGAAAATATTTTTTTTCTAAGTGTCAGATGCAAGGATTGGATTACAACTGCAGACCAGTTGTTGCTTTACGAAATGCAGCTGTTTTCTGTTATTTGATAGCTAAAGCAAATCACGGAATTAAATACTGAAGAATATTTCTTGTTACTTTTTGCTTTTAATCTGACACTGGCATTGCTGCTTCTCTCATCTGACACCCTTCAACATATTCATTTTTTCTGTTGGTCATTTGATTCTCTCCTTCCATCACCATCCTCTTCCGACCTCCCTTTTCTCATGTTTTCTCTTCCCTCCACCTTTCCTTCCTGTTCCCACAGTCTCTTTGATCACTTGTGTTTCCTCCCTATCGTTTCTTCTGTCTCTTCCTTTTCCCTAGGTCATAGTTACTTCTCACTCCATTTCTGCCTTTCCCTTATTTTTGTTCTAGTAATCAATCACCCACCCCATACCAAGCTTGCAAACTCGTCCTTTTACCTCTCCTTCCCTCTCTTGCCGCAGCTTTCCTTTTGGCCACCATGCCAAATTCACGCTGACCCCAGAACTGCTCTTTGTTCCCCACATTCACTTTCTCTCTCCTGCTTTCCTCACAGCCAGTTTGGCATCTTTGGTGCAGGATCTCTGAGTAGGACACGTGGGACCATCAATCCCAGCACCATAAGGGCAGTAGGCAGATGAGGATGCTGGGTATATGCAGCAGTCTCTATGGGGATTTCACTGGCGCTCCGAAGCTCCCAGAGCCAGCTATGGGGCAGCCTGGGCTGACCTACAGGAAATAGCACATGGGAGAAAGTTATAAGGCTCTTTACAACATAGTGGCAATATTTTTCTGTTTTCCAACATAAAAATTTCTAACGTTCCTGTTAGTACTATCTTGATAATGAATAACTGATACCATTCCTGTTTTCATGACACCATATTGTTAAACCTGCACAGTGTCATATGCGTGTGCACACATACATCTAGTACAAAATCTTCTGTCAAGATCCTCACCAGCTAAAAATCTTCAGAGCTGCCACCACTCATGTGAAAGCTGATTACAGTTTCAATCAGCTGTGTTCTAACTGGCATTCTCATTACAAAACCTGCTGATCCTATTTGAAAGGACTTTTAAAGATCTGAACACAAAAATAAACACATGGATACCTCAGAAAACGGTAATGGATTCACTTCTGTCCTTGATCGCTTGAGTCACATTTCCCACTGAGCTGCCTTCGTGGGACCAAGGGCAGAACTAATCTCGGTGAGTTTATATTAGAATAGCACTTAGATAAATAAACCAAGCTTGGGAGCTGTAGGTAATCAAAACTGAAAACAGCACTACAGGAAAATGGAGACTCAGGCGCAGTTTAATGCTGAAACAGGCATGGCCTGCTCTCCTGGTATGTAATCTAATATCCTCTTCTAAAGCCGGACAATAATGATATGTTTATTTAACCGTTTCACCAAGGCCTCTGCTTCCACATTGGGAGAGATGTCCTGACACTGGCATACTGAAAGAATTTTGAGGAAACGGAGTGATCATCCTTAAAGTCACCATAAAAAATGGTATTCACTCTCATCATTGTTCACATAAGGCACTGAACTTGCATTTGGTCACATACGTCTCAAATTTTCCTACTTTTGAAGGCTTTCGGTCACTTTCATACAACACTTTGTCAGCATTTGAGACACGTTCAGTGACTCAGCCCCTTCACTTCTACAGAAGCAAGTGCACTGGTCCAAAGGAAAGAATTAAAAATTATGTATTTTCATTTTACTGAGAAACAGATAATTTGTGGGGACCATCACACCTGTGAATCTTCCCACTGTCTCAGGCACTCTGTAATCAATGCACTCTGCAATAGGCACAATTTTCTCTCTGTTTAACTGGCTTAAACTTGAAATTTCTATATCTGAGGGGAAAATGCAGATGCGACATTTGCTCGAGTTGTGCAGTGGACAAATCCCTTTGTAATTAAGGTGCACACTTGCATTTCCCGCTATGAACAAGGGAATGGAAAATAATTACAGTAATTTACCAAATAGGTTTACTAGGCTTTTGGAAATAGGTTCTAAGAAAAAAAGGCTTGTGTTTGAAGATAAATTCCTTAGCTTTCACTCTGTCAACATATAATAACAAGCTAATATCATACGAAAGAACAAAGAAGGTAAGCAAATCGCATTCCACTCCAGAAATTTTTCCTCACAAGATAACATATTGTTCCTTTATATTGTAGGTCAGAGTGCTGATTTCAAACAGTACTTCTAATAGGTTAGGCTGAGACTGTAATCAAGCAGGATTTCTGAGATGCATTCTGTAAAAACAAAATTGGTCGGAATATATTTGAGGGCAAGCTCAGAAAGCAAAATGCTTTTCATCTAATAGCTGCTTGCAATACATAAGAAAACTGTTGATTTGTTTTTTTTTCCAGAGCATGGTGTCCTAACTCAAAAAGCCTTGCATCTGTGCACTAAGGCAGTGCAATCACAGCCCAGCCTGCTCTTTGATGTCTGTACTGGTGCTGCGCAGGGACTGTCACTGGGAATTTCAGCTCAGCACTTTCCTCAAAGATGAGCACTGGAGAAACCACCCAGAAAACAATCTAGATCAGGTGTCCGTTTTGGATCTTTCATTTTCTTCCTTTTGACTTTTCAATGCCTAAAAAACTTAGAAGTATTGGTACTAGAAAAGATTTATCATAAATTTGTCCTTGACGTGGTGTGGCTCATAGACAGATTACTAACCCTTTAGCCAAATAAAACTACCAAGCTCGAAAGTAATCCACAGACTTGTATTTATACTTCGAAAGGATACACAAACTCATCATGGCATAACGTTGCCCCTGGACATTATTCTCCTAGCATACCAAGATGAGGAACCAATCCCCCAAACAGTGCTAGAATAAGGGACACTCATAGAGACCAAGGTACGCAAAACCCGGTGGAAATGTCAGACCTGATGCACAGGGTGGGAGGAGGGAGTGAGACAAGACTCCCAGGTTTCTCTTCACAGGCATCTGGGATGAAGTCTGGACATAATCCATCCAACAGACATCATTGCAGGGAGAAAGCGCAGAGAAAATAATTCACCAGCACTGCAGAGAAAGCCCACTTCAGCACAGCCTGACAGGCCAGGAGTCTGAAGCCTCCGCACTTTTCTATTTCATAGTTTCATGCTGGCAAGTCTGTATATCTCCTACCCTCAGTCAACATAATCAACAGTTGTAGTGTACTTGGTTTGTAGTGTACACCAAGGTCTTGTTCTTCTGTCTCATGTTGTCTAAGAAGCTCTGATTGGGACATGCGTGCAATTTTATGAATAAGACACTTCTGGAGAAGACAACCACTGTTTTAAACTCCATCCAGGTAGTGGTGGGAAAACCACACATCCAAATGCAAAGAACTAGCACCTCTGTTGCACCCATGAAGAGCTGATCCTAGTGACTTAATTAGGGAAATGTCATCATTAGTGTTATCTATGACTGCTAATGTTATTTCTCTTGATTCACCTCTCTGGTTGATCTGTCCTGCCTGGCTTTGGTCTCACTTAGCTTTGGTGTCACATATCTAACCAGTAAGGCATGAGTGGGTATTCATGTACATTATACTGCTGGAGTATAATTTTTCATTTGAGGGATTCCAGAGCACGCACCAGATATGAAAACAGATCTCCAACTCCCCTTTGTATGGCAAAGCACCTCTTTGCCTCAGTGTGGTCTTGATACTGGGAGTTTTTTTACTTTGAATGTAAAAAGTGTCCAGTGACATCAGTAAGATCCGTATTATTTGTATCTCCTACCATGTTAAAAGAAAATGAAACATCAAAAGAAACCTTCTAAGAACATTGATAATTGCCACCAGAATTTTACACAAGGATAAAGAATGCATTTAGGTTACTTCTGCATCAGCAGCTGAGTATTCAGTGAGCTTCTCAGTTTGATAAGAGACAAGTTGCTTACTGGCTCCTTAGGATGTAAAACATATGAAATGCCTCACTGAGCATCAAAGGTATCTGACAGAGTGTGGACCCTGTGGATAACCATGCCACAGCACGACACAGCTCTCTGCAGAGCTGCCAAAGGAACCACTGCGTTGCTGCAGCTGCCAGAGTAAGTGCCCGGAAAAAAATATTTGAGGAATACCTTGTTAAATCTCATGCTTACTGAAATGCAAGTTCTTTCATGGATTAAATCTCTGTACTGCCTTGTGTACATTACCAAACATAGATGTCTTTACTGTTAAGTTTTCCTCCTACTACTTGCCTCCTTCCCTTCTTATGGCATCTCATTTTTTTAACTTACGGACTCAAGAAACCATCAAGAAAGGCACATGATCTGTATAATAGCAGGCTTTGTAGCCTTGAATCCAGTTTAACTAAATTATGCCAGAAAACCTCTGTACCTAGAGATGTCCTGCTTGGCAAGTCACTTAAAAAAGATGCAAGAGAGGAGGTGATCCTGTCCCATCAGTTCTACCCTGCACTGCCTCTGTCTGTTCCGAGTTTCACCTACCTGTACAAAAGCCATTGCACAGAGGAGGGCAGGTGGGTCAGCAGACTGCAGAAGAAAGCAGAGCAGTTGCACAGGCAATGGAAGAGTTTATGGTTTTTCGATGTGCACCTGAGACACGTGAAATATTTGCACATTTTAGGAACACAGCTGTGAACCTAAGATTCAATCTGGCCCTGAGATATTTTATGTGAACCAAAACCACTGCCTAATAGGCTGAATAACAGAGATAGGAAAGGTGCAATTGATCTAAATGGAATGAATTATGACACTGTCTTTCCAAATTCTCCACTGAAGTAAAACAGAAGCCTGCTTTTCTTCATTCTACTCATGGTCATGATTAATAGCAACAACAATAATAATGTTATTCCTGAAGGTTCTTTCACATCTGGTGAACAATTTGCCATATCATAAGTTAAAGTGAAATTTGAAAATATTACAAAAATAAAGGACAAGTATGCAAAATTGTAAAGGCACCAGCAGTTGCTGATAAAAGCCATTTGCAATAGAAAACTTTTCATTTTTTTGTTGAACAAGTCAATAGCATAATCACTAGAAAAGAGAATCCTGTGTATTTGGCAGTGAAAAGGCTAAATACAGAAGTGGAATTTCTGGCATCCATAGCCCCCGCTTCTCAGGCAGAGAAGAAACAATGCTATGTCATGGAACCTTTAGAAGAAAAAAGCCTATAGAGTCTGATATAAATGCCATAGGTTTGACTGCTTAAGATATGTGTAGAAGTTCCAGGGTCCTTCCATCTTCACAGCTCTTGTGTCAGAGATGTGTGACGTATCTGATATGCTACACAATAGTAGCTTTAAGATCCTTTTTTATTGTTATTATTAGCCTACTTGAAATGCACTGGTTGCAGAGAGCCCTGTTTGCCAGCTCCTGCTCAAAAGACAAATAAGCAAGATGGGCAAACAGGGTGGGAGTGTCCTGCTGGCTGCTTGCAAGGTGGCAAGGACAGAGCCAAGCTCCCTCTTCCTCCTCCCAAAGACATACTCTGAGCTGGGGGTTCTGCGGGAACACCAGTAACAGCAAAGTTGCTTGCGTATTTTCAGTCTAGTTATTTGAAATTACAACTGAAAATCAAGCATGGTTTGTTCCTTTAAAACAAAATTTCCAGAATAAAATACTCCAGCTATTTCAGGTCTTCAGCTCTACATCTATTAACTTAGAATGCACACAGTGATTTCTGCTCTTGCTTTTATAGCCATCCTATACCTTTAGCCTCCATACTTTTCCCATTCCCTGAGAAAACACAAAGAAATACCTCCGAGACTTTGGAGTTGCGGAATACCTCATCTTGTGAAAGTAGTTCCAAACAAGGGCCCTTGGACTTTGTTTCTATGGAATGTAGTCCCAATTCCCCACCACTTGCTCCTCTGCTTTTTTCTAAACATGTGAACAGTCTGGGTGCATTAAGGGAAAATAAGCATATCTTTAGCTTTGAATTTACAAAGTAATCTTGTTGATTTCAACTGAAATCAAGTAAAACTTTCAGGTTTTGGGTCTTCAAAGGAAATGGAAAAGATTTAAAAGAAAAAAAAAGAAGCTGGTCATTCACATGAGTATGTATTTGATTGTGCTGAGACACCAGCAACCCCCCACATAAGGGGTAGAGATGTTGGAGGCACCACATTTTGTAAGTGATGAACAGCGATAAAGCTCCAGGATTAGTCCATGAACTGAGACTTGGGAGATGGAGATACCATTCCCAGAGATGCCATTCAGCTGTGTGCCACTGAGAAAGGCAGCTAGTCTTCCTGGAATTCTGCTGCCTTCCCAGCTTTCTTTGGCCCTTCAGAGAGACTGCAAGTTATTTGGGTAGGTCTCATCAGCACATCCGTTTCAGGTGCAAAGCAGTGTTTCACTAACAAAACCAAGTATCCTACTGATAAGGCTGTTTTTAAAGTATTGAAGACAGATACTTCAGAGCTGGGAAGTGCTGACAGTGGTGTCTTGTACTAACTGGTCTCTTTGTGTCTCTGTATTTAGACACAGTCTATAATTAAATAATCCATTTCAGCGTTACTCTGTGGAGCCACTGGTTTGTACAGAACATGGAACACAACTTCTCTGCTGCTGTAAGGGAGCTTGATGAGAAGAGAATTGGGGGAGAAGCTCCTCACTCTGGGTTCCTTCCCACACCATTGAAGCCTAAGCGACAGAATGCCATCACTACCTGGACTTCAAGGTCAGCAGGGGACCACCTCCTAAATGAAAAGGAGCCTGACAGAACAGTTTACCTGAGGACCAGCCTCGACGCCTTCGTGGCTGTGTCGCTTCTCATCTTTTTAAACAGGGCAGAAAAACTCTCAGATGTTTTTCAACATGGTTTTGTGGGTTTTTTCCTGATGCCACCTGCTCAAACATTTTTCTTGTATACTGATTTCTGCCTCTGGACTGTTCATCTGCCCCATGGATCTGGGGGAGATCACAGATGTCTTGGCTCCTTTGCCTTGGCCATGGCCCTTAGAAGGTTGCATCTCTTATTTTAACTGGTACTTAACCCTACTTTGTCCAGTCGTTTCTTCTAAAAAATGGGAAGGATGCCCTGGAATCACCACATCCCAGTTTTCATCTCCCTATCTTAGTCAGCTGTTGCAGCCCCAGGAAAAGAAACCATCTCCAAGTAGCCTTGGCTGTGAGGGAAGACTGAGTTCTTGGGAACTAGGCATTCACAGCAACCACAAGAAATGTAAGTGCACTCAGACTCTACAGACTGTGCAGAGACTTATTACTAAGATCTGTGGCTGTGCTGGGCAGATGCAAAGTATTTCATGGCCCAGGAAAATGAGGGTGGGTTGCACTGCAGCCCTGCAACTCAGACATCACCTTGCAAAAAGCCAAGTATTTTCTTCTAAGCACAGGCTAGGAAAAAAATCCCATATAACCAAATGAAAAAACAGGAAGAAAATACCCCAGGATCACTTTCCAATGAAAATGTATGTCTTTCTTTAGCTTTGTTTTCAGAAAGGGCTTGGTAGAATTCAAACCATGTCCCAGTTTTCAGCTTGACACAGATATCCAGCACAAACAGATATCAATGGCAAAGTTTTGAGTAAATTAAGCCTGTACTGCACAACAACATAGTAGAGTCAGAACAGCCTGTTGTCTTGCATCTGTTATTTGGTTCAATGTGTCTAACATCTGGAACATTTAGCTGCCATTCTGATTTTTCATTTAATTTTTGTAAAATTAGATTTCTTGTGTGTTTTTTTGTTTAAGATCTCTGAGGGAACATTCACAGTCTTGGCAGCTTGTGCTATCTCAGCTCTAATAATGCCCATATTTTGAGAGACAAAATGTACACTGATCACGCCGTGGATTCCTGTTTCACCAGATGCATTGTTTCAGGCCTTTGTGATTTCATACTGGATTTCATCTCTTCTGAAAAGAAAATAGAGACATGTAAGAGAGTTTCAGGAACATTTTTCCCATGAATATATTTGTCTAAAATATGATTAAAAGGGCCTGCTAGGGAGAAAGTAGAGTATTTTTCTTTTAAAAATTAACATGTGGTTACAGCTCGGTCAAAATCGATTTTTGCATGCCCAGTTTGTTACATGTTTCCAAGGATTTTATTTTTGTGCTCATTGCATTAGCAGAGCAAAGGAACTTTGGCTTAATTGCTCTCAGGAAGAGATTGAGAATAAGAGCCTTAAAAAGTTTCTTAATGATCCTGGACTGCTTTTTTTTTTCTCTTCAGACTAAAAGCTGTGGAGATCAAAGATGAATGGAGATGGGGGTGAGCAGAAAGCAACTGTAATGTTTCCTTTTTGCATTCAAAAAAGTCAGATATTTGGCCTGCTGCTGTAGAAATGAGGGAGGAAAATTATAATGTCGCTCTATTCACCCGGAACCAATGGAAATCTGTCTCGTGACTCTTCTCATATAGAAAATAACCAATCTGTCAACAAAGCCCTACTTAACAAAATCCTCATTTTGTGCTCCACATTGGCTTTTATATAAAAGTGTTGACTGACAAGCTTATTTAGTGTTAGTTTAGGGGTCTCTTGGAAGGAAATAACTTGCCTGAATCACTTCTAAAAATCAACAAAATTAACAAAATACAAACCAACAACATCCAGTGGCAAGACGGGGTTAACAAGGCTGCTCTGGATTGCATGGTTATGGCCATCAAACTCTCAGCACCAGGACACAGAGCAAAGGAAAGAAGACAGTAGGAGCAGAAAACTGTGAATACTACAGGTTAAAAAATGCTCTTTCTCCCTCTTCCTCTCTCTTCCTTTCTTTTCCTCGCCTGTACTTTCCTCACACATTCTTTGGCATTTATCTACCATGACAAGCCTCATTTCTCCTTTGAAAAGAATGCATAAATGAGCTATGAATATTTGATCCTTTTTTAAACAAATATTTTGGCTTGACAAGTCACAGCAGATAAGACTACCCAAGATGGTAGCCAGCTGCTCAGGGGAGGGAGCGTAGGTAGAGCGGGGGCCAGTGCTAGAGGCACCACCTTTCCCAGGCTGCTGCGTGGGGCAGGACAACGGTCACAGCCACGCTCCTTTCCTGCTGCAAACCTTCAGGTCTTGCACAGGCTGCTCCAAAGCTGTAGGTGATTCCGCACCTGGAGGACAATCCTGCCATGCCTGTGCCCCACTTCAGCTGCCCTGCCGGTTTGGGTGGAAATAATCACAGCTTAGAGTCAAAAACCTCTGTGTGTTCTGTCAGGGCCATGGTTCAGACAGCACATAATTCTATCTGTTAGGGGTTTTAGGAGGTTTTTCTCTGTGTAACTGGGTAGTTTAGCTGACTTTAGTCAATTCAGATTAGCTGCTTTACAGAGAACCTACCTGCCTCACACTATAGTGAAATTTAACAAATGAAATCAATAAAGGGCTTTTTGGGTACACGTCTGTGGGTTTGTTCACACTATATTTCAGGCATCATTCTCAAGGATACTGTAATCTGCAGAAATAATTTCCAGGTAATCTACCGTGCTGATACTTTGAGCCAGTGACAAATACACAGATTTTTAAAAAAATACGCATATATATCTGTTTTGCACCAAAATTGTGAGCATCTGAACGTTGTATTTGAATGATAGTAAAGGAACTAAGCTGAACTCCTCCTTTTTTCTAGTTAAAACATATTTTAGGCATATTTTTATTGGCATAATATAGGTGGCTTTGTGGGATTTTATATTGTAATTGTATTTCAGTTTAAAATGGTATATTTTGGGGAAAAATTATTGGGAGAAAAAATCAAGAAAATAAAACTCTTGTTTCTTGTTATTTTACTTTCTCTACAGTTGTCATGATGGAAAATCTAAAAAGAGCAGTACCCGTTTTCTTGGTAAAAAAAATCAAAACCCTAAAATGTCTTATTAGATTAAAGTGCATTTTCAAAAGCTCAGGGCAGAATTTTCTGTTTTGTTGTAATTTTACATCATAGAGAGATAATAATGCAAGATTCATTGGAGTTGGTACATGGTGCCCTTGACTTCAGAAGACTTTCCATTTGTCTCAGGAAGAAAAAATGATTGACTGGGGAAATATTTTTACTAAGGCACCACTTTCCTGTGTGCTTTTTTTTTTTTTTTTGTAATCTGTATAATTATGGCAACTTTTCTGAACATTAGGCAAGGCTGAAAATTACTGATAAGCACAGGAACAGGGAACAATTTAATCACTGCATTAAAAATCTTGTCTGGGACATTTCTCTATTTCCACGTAAGACACCAGCAAAAGATTCATATCAATCCAGTTTCCAAATATTGTGATTGCCTGCATCAGCTGAGCGACAATGTAGGCAGTGCTGTTGAAGGTCTGAGTTCCCTAGGGCTACTAATTCACCATAGCAGTGCTGCAGGAATCTTATACAGTGTTTTTACTTTAGATACATATCCTCAGCAATTAGACCCCGGACAAAGCATTCTGAAGGGGCAAAGTCCCCTGAAATGCTGCAGAATTCATTGCACTTCATGTATAGATTAGAGAACATCAGGACTAGGACTCAAATATTCTCCAGTGGGGGAAAAAAAAATTGCAGCCCATAAACAGTAAAAATGTCACAGAAATATGCTTTCCCTCGCTGCATTGTTTGGGGAGCATTTGTGGAAAGACGGTGGGATTGGTGAGAGAATGTGCTTTTTTGAATATGCAGTATACATTCCTGTGTATAAGGCTTCCACAGATGAAAGTGCTCATGGTAATGTACCCCTGTGACATTCTGTTTGAAAATATTACTCTTTCTTCAAAGAGGAGAAAGCGAGAAACTGTAGCTTTAAACTGTATGAGCATGGGAAAATCAGACATGGTAATAAAAGTGGATGTTTGAGTGTGTCAGATAAAATTTATTAGATAGGGGTCTCCAGCTCAGTGCATTCCTATGCAAAATTCTTGGTCAGCTGCCAGAAAGTGAATTCTGAGCATTAGCACAGTAGAAAATATTTATATTGGTGTAGGGCTGCTGGCTGTGATATGCTTCTGCTCTTTTAAAATAGCTTGCCACAAATTCAGAGACGTCAATAGAGGTCAAAATGTAGGGAACTACACAATTTAATGAATCAATTATATGCTTCTGGACAATCAGTAATACCATTGTGGAAAAAATGAATTATAAACATGTGAAAATAATTCTGCAACAACGCATACAGTAGCAATCAGGGTTATGTTTCTAAAAATGTTCAGTCAATCTAATAGCATTTCCAATAAAGTCAGCAATACAGAATCTCCTTTGTTTTGCACTGGTTGTTTTTTGTGGTGTTGTTTTTTTTTTTGTTTTTTGTTTTTTTTGGGGTTTTTTTTGGGTTGGAAGGGACCTCCAAAGATTCGAGCATTATCTCCAATATAAATGGCTGTGTGAAGACATTCCTTAGCACACCCCAGCTCTTACTTAGGTACTACTGGCTGATCACATTTCATTAAAACTGAGCCCATGAAACAGAATGTTTTATAATTTCCAAATATATTATGTTGTTTCTACTTCATTAAATTACATGCTTTATATCAGTGGTAAGTTCTATTTGCAATGAATAGGGCTACCTCAAGATTATTTTGTTTTTTCATCTGAATTTTGGCCCAAATTCTGATAGTACCTTTTCAAGATATTTCTAAAACTGTCCCATTTGAAGGAGACACACTTTCCTCCACGCACAACTTTGGCACAAAGAGCTGCCTGGAGCAATATTTCCCTGACATAGGTAGTTCTCTCCTTGCTATGATTTGCTTGTGCATGTAGCACTCGTGGGTTCCCTTGAAATTTAAGGGAAAAAAACCTGCCCTAAGTCAACCTCCTGCCCAAAGCTGCTTTGCTGTGCCATGGGAACCATGTGTCTCTGGTTTTGGTGCAGTCTTGTGGGGTGAGTATGAACAGGCACAGGTAGAGCAGCATTAGCAGTCAACAACTGAATTGCTATTTCTGCAAGGAATATTGACACAAACTACAAGGCTGACCCTAAATCTGTTGAATCTTAGCCAATTTTGCTCTCAAAAAATGAAATCAAAATCACATATCAACCATCTCATAAATACTGAGGCTTCACCTACAATTTCCTGATATGTATTTTTTTGACTATAGTCCTGCAGGTAAAAATGGCAAAATAATTCCTTGTTTATTTGGGCTTTTGACAGCACTTGGTCCTTGACAATTTATCTTTTAATGACAGGAAAAATATCAGATCAATATAAGGTCTTGATTACCTTACCATTTTTAGAGCAGAATGTTTTTTTCATTTTCAGTTCTGGTTTCCTGAGAAGTTGTTCTTCTTTTGGTTTACAAAGATGCTTACCTCAAATCTCTTTTTATTTTATATTAAGCAGGACACAAAAAAATTTCCCAGCATCAACCCCAGCTTCCACAGAGTATTTATATCAGTCAGACTAACAGCTGTTCGGTGAATTTAGACTAATCACAATTTCCCATTAATTCAGATTCTGGAATTTAAGAAAATACCTAGCTAACTCTCAATTAAAACTAACATATTCATTTCACAGCAATTTTAGAAATACACAAGCCAAATACAAACTAAGGGCCATATTCCACATCTGGTTCTCAAATTTTAGAAGAAAGATTAAAGTTTGCACCGAGGTTGAAAGGACCATCCAAAAATAGAACCGGGAGGTATGTATTAATAGAGAAACTGGACTGAATGATAAATCAGCTACTCTCCTTATGCACATTGCTAAGTCAATATTAATACTTCAAATGAAAAATGAATCTATAATAGAATCATAGAATAGTTTGGGTTGGAAGGGACCTCCAAAGACCATCTTGAAAAATAATGTCACTGATGGGAATGGAACTCACATCTAACACCATCAGATTTCGCTGGACTATGTCACAAAGATTTTTTCTTAATGCATTTTAGCAGTAGCACATCTTAGTTAATCAAATATGCATGATTCCTTAGGCTGATTCAGGAGTCTATTGGGAACAAACATGTATGGAAGCTGCTGTGTGCATTTAGACTGCTGTGCTGTAGCTGGAGCATAGAATTCCCAGCAAACAGAAAGCAAAACGTGTTAAACCTCTGTCAGTGAATTTCAAGCTAACGTGTCTTATCTTCTAGTTTTATCAAGAAAACTGCATTCATTTGTATCATTAACACTAATTCTTTCCCCTCTGTGGTAATTCATTAAATTTATGCCATAACTTAAGCACAGCGAGCACAAAATCAAGAAGAAACCACACTCCCGTCCTGAGAACTGCCCTACATGCCTGTCTTCAGTTTCCTCTACTGATTTGCAAAGGCACAGGTAGCATGTTATCTCCTCCTTGGAGGAAACGTCTTTCTCATCAGACAGTCACTTTGGAAATGGAAAACTTGAAATAATGTGCTCAGAGTAGTCACAGAACCGCACAATAATTTGGAAAGTTTAGCGGCCTCTCTGTAGAATGGATGAATCCATGAAGTAGCAAAATTCACTCTTCTCATAGAGAAATTTTTCCTCCCAAATTGTAATCAAAAAACTATTGTATAAATGGTTCAGTAGGATTCTGTGACCTCATGAGAATGGATTTGATCTGTAAAGACACAGTGAATACATACGTGAGGAAGGATATTTTTATTTTTACTTGCAATATACAAGATTTTTGTATATTGCTCCAAAATGTAGTTATTTTACATCAGTGGCAAAATGTCTAAATGGTACCAGCAGGTTTCATCTCAGTTTTTGGTGTCTCAATATAATTTTTTCTATGTTTCATGGGACACAGTGATGTATGGAAACCTAATAGTAGTTGCAGCCACACAGGACTTCAGGTCATGTAGGGAAGAGGTGGAATTAGAGTACATATCTGTTCTAAGGCCAGAGGTACACTTCTGCTAGACTGAATTAGAGAATTTACTGGCACATCTCCATAAACATGACTCTGTACTAGGAAATAGTTAATCTTTTATTACGTTGGATAGCCTTGTGGGATTGCTTTAGTGATTCATTATAGAAATCAAAGTAAATTCTACAGTATTGTGCAGTTTGGCTCATCCAGTTGGAAAAACCCTAATGAAGAAAAAAGCATGTGTTCTTACTCAGATATGTTTTATGACTTGACTGTAAAATGTACCTACCACAGTTTTTCATTGTTTCACAGACAATAACCACAGTCGTTTTCAGGTTTCTATTGTTCTGCAGCTGAAGCCATGAATGTCCCCTTGCTCATTGAGAAGAGTGACAATTACATTTACGTCTACCAAACAGGCATGATTAATTACTACGTTTCATCAATAAAGTTTATCCTTTAAACCTATAGAAATTATAGCATTGCTTTTGAGACATGGGTCTGATGAGTATGTCAGCTTTTCAAACATAAACAACAATGTCTGAGAATTTATAACTTGGCAGAAAGGCCTTTTTGAACTAAATCTGAACATTTATGCCAGTAGTCCAGAAATCATTTGTTTTCTGGTATCTGACAGCCTTACTCAGACAAGGTAGTGCTTCAAATATACAAGGAGTTCTGCTCATTTCAAAGGGAATAACCAGGTAGGAAAGATGTTCTGAGTTATTGAAAAAGTTATTTTCACCAATTTAATTCCATATGAGGAGCGGCTGAGGACACTTGGCTTGCTCAGCCTGGAGAAGAGGGGACTGAGGGGAGACCTCATCACAGCCTGCAACTTCCTCATGAGGGGAAGAGGAGGGGCAGGTGCTGATCTCTTCTCTCTGGTGACCAGTGACAGGACCCGAGAGAATGGCCTGAAGCTGAGTCAGGGAGGTTTAAACTGGGGGAAAGGTTCCTCACCCACAGGGTGGTTGGGCACTGGAACAGGCTCCCCTGGGAAGTGGTCACAGCGCCAGCCTGACAAAAGTCAAGAAGTGCTTGGACAACGCTTTCAGGCACGTGATGTGATTCTTGGGGGTGCCCTTCAGAGAGCCAGGAGTTGAACTCAACGATCCTGATGTGTCTCTTCCAACTCAGAAAGAGACTCTTCCTGTGAATTCTGTGATTCTGTGATTTTCGGGAAACAAACCTAGAACAAAAAAGGCATGCTTTTATTTTAGCAAACACTTTAAAAGGAGACTTACTGAAGAAATAATGGAGGGTGAAATTTCAACATTACTGATATGCAAAGAAGTTTTTATATTGAACCCCATTTATTCAGATCTGGATTTAAATGTATGTAGTTACCTTTTGGTAGGCACTTTGCATTAATGAGCTGTACTTTTGTACAAATTTATTATAATCACATTTGAACAGTGCTCTAGTAATAATGAAAAAGGTTTATTCCTATTATGCCTGAGAAAATGGAGGTTTTATAGAACCCAGTGGAATTGCAGGCATGCTGTTTCTCACAGGAATGACTGCAGGAAGGGAGAGAATCTAAGGGTTGGATGGCTTGTCTTAAATTCCCAGGTCTTTGAGTAATTCTTTGCCAGTAATTCAATTACAAAAATCCTGAATTTTCATATCCAATGGCTGCCATGTGGTCAAGGGAACTGTCCATCTTTTACTACAACAGAAAAATACAGACCTCTCTGGACACCATCTGCTTCTTGTTTTTTTTGGAATTTCCTTATATTCCTCCTATCTGTAGACATTTCCAAACCATATTTTCCCAGTCAATCCCCAGACTAAGCACTAAACTCATGTTAAATTTTGAGCTGCCATTTGGCATACTAATTGAACAGCAAGGTTTAACATATGCTTTGAATGTTGCTACAGCCCCTCAGTTGTCAAATAACTGCCACGATGTTCCAGTCTCTTTAGAAGAGATTATTCACTGCATTAAATGTTTCAGTGAGAGGAACTGTTCAAAAACACACCCACTGCTGTTATAACATTAAGTGATAAATAACTGAGAAGATTAGAATCTCCAGTTTCTGAGTGCCAGTAATGCTCCATTGCTAGGGTGCCTGATACAAGAGGGGTTATTATAAATTAGAGATTACAGAAAACAGAAATGTGGCTTATTGGCAGGTAGTCTTCCACTTACAAGCATAGATGTTTGTACAGAACTAGAAGTGAACCAGAATATAAAATGCTATGGAGAGATAAAAAAAGAGGTTTTGCAATCTGTTGAGAACAAAGATCAGCTAAAACTTTACTCAGCCAGTGAGAGCTCAAGCTGTGCGACTCAGGTCATACAGAAGCTCTCATGTCACCCTGTAGCAGAGACCAGAACACGGCCCTCTGAGCCATTTGTGTGGATCTGCTCTCATCTACTCTGCGCAGGACCAGTGTCCCCAGGAGCAGCCACCTCAGACAGACTGCCAAGCACAGATTGGTGCCCTGCACCTGTGACTGCTTTGTTTCTGCACGTGTTCCCATTCTTCAATTTTCTCCCCATCGCTTGTCCAAACAATAGGCATTTTTTTTAGGATTTCTTGCTATTAAAAGGTAAGAGAGAGTTGCCATATTCTTTTAAGGACTATTCTGTGACACCATGAGAAAAAAAATACCATCTAGTAAGCTTGGCTAAAACTGAAGTGCCAAATTATTTTCTTTCATTTCTTTCTTCCCAGTGGTCTGGGATGTAATTGGGTCATCTCAGAGCTTTTTTAAAAAATTGTTTTTTGTACCCTTGTATTAGTTTCTATGATTCAAACCTCACTCCTCTCATTAATGACGATTAGCACAGCTACAGTGCAGCCAGCATAATTATCTTTCCCATTTCAGGTGTTGATCATGTAGTTTGATTGATATGAGTGGTAAAACTTGCTTGTGCTGAGCCATTTGCAGAAAGTGAATATTAGGAGCATGGTTTGTCTTTGGTTAAGAGCCCACTTCAAAATTAGTGCCTTGTGCTCTCTTTGCTTTTACTTTGCTTGATTTTCACTAGGTGACAAATACTTACTAAATGCACAAATTAAAATATACACACTGATGTCTGATTGTATGGCTTTTCACACTGGGAGACAGCAAAATTTAGGGCTTTCCTTGATGGAAACAATGCAGAAGTCTGCAGCACCCATGTCTCTCATGCCTAATGATGAATTAACTCCAGAACCTCAAGGTGGTTTGGAACACATTTTCTTTTCCACTATAATGTTTCATGAAGTGTGAGTTGTTGCGATTTTTTTTCTGCAGATGTTGCTGGCAGTGCTATACCACATCTTCTTATTGATATGGTAGAGGTGATGGAAAAGAGACGTGGAACTGAAGTGGTTCACTGTTCTCTCTTGTTACAAGAAGTTTACAAGAGAAGTATTGTGGACCCACTTTGAACAGTGACAGAACCAGTACCTGAAGACACCTCTTGGGAACTCTGCTCCAATAATTCTTTTAAAACCTGCCTCTGAAAAGGACACACATGAATAATAAGTCATCATGCGCAGTGTAAGTGAAGTGGAGTAACACATGAGTATTTTTTGTCATACCTTAATTACACATATATGGCATAGTGTGCTTCCTGTGATTTGGTAGGGGTGACAGCTCAGTAACATCTCTTGCTTGCTCTGTTGCAGACCAGATGAGGGACGGCAAGCATCACCACCTTCTCCCTAATGCTGTGCTTCTGGCTCCAGCTGTGGCAAGGAAAAGAGAAAAACAAGGCAGGAGAAAAAAGCTGATTGCTAGTAACTAACCCTGAATTCTAAAAAGGCAATTTATCTCACCTGAATTTAGAAATGGGATTCAGCTCTAGTTTAAAACACAATTTGGTGTCTACACATGAGCTAAATTCCCAAGCTCCCATTACAGGCAGTGGACATCCAGTGACAGCAGCCTGGAGCCCCACAGCAGCTGGCAGCAGGAATAATTTCCCTTATTTTTAACATCTATTGCCATCCCAGGTGCCCTCAGGAGTCTTCCCTGGTCTCCACCTGCTGATTTGGAAGGGATAAGTCTCTTGCTATTGCTGGGTCTATATGTACAAGCTGTGAGGAGACCTCAAGAGCTCAGGGTAAAGTGAACACTGTTGACATTCACATGCTTGAGCTCCATGTTGAGACTCCTGTGACGGAAAAAGAGAAGAAAACAGCATGTCTAGGGGTTAGTACTCCCAAGCTATCGTAGATTCTCTCTTGAAATTATACCATAAAGGAATCTGAAGGGATTTAAGTACCTCGTTCCACATTAAACGTCCTGAGATAACCAGGACATCTGTATGGAACTGGAAGACATGACACTGGGCCCACAGGAGATGTGAAGTCTTTCCCCAGGTGCCAGAAGCCAGGCAGGATGCCCTTGTTACATGTAGATGCCTCTGTCTTGTCACTGAGCCTCTATTTCTCCTCTGACCAGCTGAGATGCAGCTCCTCCACTGTACAAACAGATACAGAGGAGTGGGATGAATCCTGACCCAAAGGCTGTTTCCAACACTCAGAGAAAGGAGCTGTAAGTAGCAAGTAAATAATTCTTTCGTATTCCTGGCACCTCCTTTGGTCATGGAGACCCAAGGCCCTTCAGCTGGCACAGCATGCCAGGATTGTGGAAGCAAGCCCTCCGTTTCCCTGAGAACCATCATGCCTGAGGTGCGAGTCTGCCTCCTTTCACACCACTCCTTTCGGCCTATGCCATTGCTCAGGCACCAACCTTCCAGGGAGCACAGCCCAGCTGGCAGCATCTGCTGGCCTTCTAGAAAGCCAGGCAAAAAGCAGGAGAAACTGAGAGTAGAAACCCAGACCTACTCCAACAGTTTCACTGCAGAAAATTATACCGCAAAGGGCCTAGTCAGATGTTAAGGGAAAGACTTAAAAGTGGACTTAAAGAGGAATATAATTTTATGCTTAGCTACAATGCAGTTAACCTCAATAAAATGGTAAGGAAATTAATTTAGATCATAATATCGATGTAAAATATAGTTACCTATATTGATATAATCTATATACATATTGTATGTATTTTTTGTACATTTATAAAACATTAATATTTTACATAAATAATATTTAATATGAATATTTTATAGTAAGATAATTTATTCACATGATCTATTTGTATTAACTATATTTATATAATCTATACATCATGTCTATACAGAAACCTGTAAGAAACTAGCCGTTATAGCAGAACTAAAAAATTAGTGAAGCAATGAAATCAATTAATGGAAATGAGACTGCAAGCCTAGTGATAATAGAAAAGCAAAGTATGTTTATTTAAAAGAAAAATGGAAATGCAATAATTCAAAGTGCAAGAAATGAAAATATTGAGAGTAAAAATACATAGCAAAAGCTAATATAGAAATATATATGAGTTTTGTGGGGATTGGCTAAAAGCATGCTAATCCATAAAGATGATGTAAAGTTTCAGTCCCACGGATAATAAGTTTAAAAAGTAAGTAATTTTAAAAAGTGCTCCTGTCTTAATAAGTGGATTTTTAAATAAACTTGTTTGTTAGAAACCAGAGTGATGCTGTAAAGACCTCAGTCTCATTGTACCACTATAGCAATTGTAAATGCAGAGCTCAGTTTATGGAGAAACATTTTAAGGGTCACGACCTTGCTGACCTCTGAGAGCAACCAACACAGCACCTGATAATAGTGTTCTCTGGCTACTGCTGAACGTGTCTCAGGGAGTGACCCAGACGTGAAAGAGCTCAGACACTGGCAGACCAAACTGGCAGACCTATATAATCTCTTTGCCTCCTGCTTGTCCTCCGTGGGTTGGTATCTGTTATCTATTGTTTCATACTTCGAATGAAACACAGCCCACCAAGTCTAATTCTCTAGTTAGGTGCTTCAGCAATGGCTCACAGAAATGTAGGTCCCTGGCACTGGGTGGGCAAAAAAAATTGGGAACAACTTCATCAGCCTAAAATAACCATAGTTTCCTGAAACTGGAGAGAGACTTGCAGTACCTTTGAAAACCCACAGAAGTTTCAGCCAGACAGACTTCAGGATTTCTCTTCATGACAGTATGAGAAATTCAGGCCCATTCAGGTGAGCAGTCCATGAAGTCGTGTTTCTGTCTCTTTGGCTGAAAGCCTAGGGACCTAATGGGAATGGGATTTACTGGAGCAAATCCAGTGAAGGACTACAAAGTCGATTAGGGACTGGGAGGATCTTTCATAGCAGAAGAGGATGTGAGAGCTAGAACTTTCCAGCCTAGAGAATAGAAGACTCATGTGGATTTTATCAGTGTACATAAGTATCTGAAGGGAGCCAGGCCTTTGCCAGTGGAGCCCAATGACCAGACAAGGAGCTATGGGTACAAACGTAAAATGGGAGATTCTGTCTCAACATCAGGAGACAATTTTTCTGCAAGGGTGATCAGGCAGTGGGGTAGGTTGCCCAAAGAGATTGTGGAGTCTGTGTCCCAGGAGATGTTCCAAATCCATCTGGACATGGTCCCGGGCAACTGGTTATAGCTGATCCTGCCTGAGCAGGGGGAGTTGCACTAGTTGACCTTATAAGCTCCTTTTCAGCCTCTCTCGTTCTGTAGTTCTGTAGTCTTGTACATCTCACTGATCTCGCTTGTCCCATCAGATATGGAACATATGGATCATAAACACAGCACCCACTGCTGACATGATAGCCCTGTAACTGGGGCACTGCTCCAGGCCTGGACTTGCCTCCCTAACACCCCTGAGCAGGTGCTCCTAGCATGTCTTCACAATGTCGCATTTTGAATTCGATCAGCTTGCAAGCAAGAAGAATGCTCAGGTCATTCAGATGGACAAGGCATCTACTCTCCAGTTTTTAAAAACTTTGTTTTGATCCATAATGACACGTGTATTCAAGGCAGCAGTTCCTGGAACACCTTGCTGTGTCGTAGAATCACCATTTGGGTTGGAAGGGTCCTTAAAACTCAGCCAGTTCCAACATCTCTGCTTCTTGTGCAGGTGGTCATGTGCTGGCTCACAGTGAGATCAGGAGCGAGCACCTTCCTCAGTAATGGTGTCCAGGGTCAGCTTGGGTTTGGGCCCTTGGCAGAAGTTCATATCCCAGCACTCCTGGGAAAAACAAGTCCTGATGTCCCACACTGTCCAGCTGGGGAAGACAGAGGCCGGTCTTGTCAGAGCAGGGCACGGCTACTGGGTAAGGAACTCCTTTCCCGCTAAAGAAATGCACGCTCCCTGAGGCAAAGAGAACATCTTTGTTCTGTATTTGAACCATGTCTCCCCTCACATCTTGCCTGACCCAGGGCAAACGCTCCCTTCATGCTGTTGTCAGTACAAACGCGAAAAGCAAGCAGAGTCCAAAAACCAACCAGTGACAGGAAAGCAAAGAGAAAGAAGGAAGCCAAGCAACCCTTTCCAACTGTTAATTCGCTACGAATTTTTTAAGCTAGAAACTGACAGTGGTGTCAGTCAGCAATGAGAAACAGACAAGCACTGCACTAGGGATGACATAGACACATTTTTAATGGTTGAAAGGCTCTGACTCAATGGGGACTCAACTTTTTTGACATTATATATCACTGTAAATCAAGGTAAGTTTTGGGGACATCCCATAAACAAGACAGTTCTTTTCTGACTCAGTCTTTCCTAAAGTTTTCTAAAAGTTCCACATTGAGCCAGACAGTCTAAATCCTATTAAAGTCAGTGAAATAATGTAAAAAGGAATGTTCCTTGGACTACAATAAGGTTTCCTACCAATTTTCCTTTGATTATATTACAGATGACAGTTTATAACAGAACTGCAGACTATAGTAACACGGAAAAAACCCATAAAATGTAACATTTATATTTTTCCAACTCCTTGTCAGACATCAGAGGGATTTAAAAAATTTAGCAAGGAATTTACAGCTTGACACAATCTCATGTGCAGTAAAAATAATATAAATATCAAAAGTAATCTCCTTCATTCCGTCCTTCCCCCACCCTTGAAAAGAGGCAAATTGGAGAAGTATTAAAAAATAACATGGACTCCCAAGGTGAAGCTGATAATAAATACAAAAAGTCACAGGGAAACAATTTTTTCTCACTCTATGAGAAGGCTCAGTCAGTATATTCTTGATATGTCAATGAAATACTCTTTCTGAAAAATCTGTTCGTAGTGTATCTACCACCTTCTTTTTTTTCCTATAGGTAATTCTATACATGGGCCAAGGAGCTTTTAGAAGAATTTGGGTTCCTTCAAAGAGCAGCAAAACTTTTAAACCTTGTATTTCAGCTGGGACTGCGGGTGTAATCACTTGAGTATTTCTGTGTGGGAGCAACTTGGGGCAGGTGTGTTGTACAAGGAACTTCTCTGAGAACATTCACATGAGTAAAATTATTCTTTTGCAAAGCTGTGGACTGGGCCAGTAACCGAATCACCATATTTCCCATGGCATTCTCAGTGGCACAGGCAGTTTCACTGCACGGAGAATATGAATAGTTCTTTGGTGTTGGGTCCTTCACAATAATGCTTTTACACATTCAACACAGAGCCCCTTTGTACCTTTACCTTTTGGTAAAGGGTGTTGCACTGTTTTGGTATATGTATCTTTTTTCCTTTGTCCAAAACTCAAGCAAAGGCATTCAAAATTGTCTCTGAGGTTATTTTTTAAAAAAATTATTCATGTGTACTTAGAGCAATTATATATATACCCATATTATACAGCTGAAGGGAAAAAAAACCCAGCTTGACTCAAGTTATAATAACAGACACTCCGAGTAAAAGATATATGGAACAAGAAGATAATATGTGAGCAATAGTTAAAAGCATGAGCAAATTACCAAGATGAGGACTACAATCTATTGATGAACATTAAGCTCAGACAAATAGAGGTTAAAATATCTTATCAGATTCCCTGTAAAATTAATTTTTGGAACAAATAGAATTAACACAAAAATAAAATTTGACCATGGTAAAAAAAAGGCCTTTTCCTCTGATGAATCTCTCTTGATGTTCTTGCTTCAATGCGAAGGGAATGAGACTGCAATACTTTTAGTTTATAGAGACACATTTGTTCAGCAATTCTCCACCTAATTTTGAGCATTAGGTTAAACATTTAAACATTAGGTTAGGAAAAGTTTGCCCCATCCAAGACTACCTTCCTCATTCAAGTCTTGTAGATGCTTTCTGCCTCTGGAGAATTTTTAGGCATAAGTATGAGGAAGGGTAATGAAAAATAAAAAAAAAGAAAAGAAATCCAGTCTCATCCAACTTGCAATCCAGACAATGAGGAGCCTGATGATGATGAAGTGAATGCTGCAGAAAAGGAACGTGGTTTGAAATCAGATTGTTTCATGCAAAAAGTCTCCACAAGTATGAGAGCAGCTTTAGACTCCAAGATACGAGATATCTAAAACCAGTTGAAAATATTAAGCAGTGGGGTTACGTGACTTCAGCTGATGTCCTGTCTCCTGTCTGGGAAGGGTATTTCTGTTTCTTGTACCTAGAGAGGATAGCTGAGCTACCCCAAATTCCTCAGGAGTAAATACAAATCAAGAAAACTCAAGGGAAAGTTGAATTCTCTACAAAACCCCTGGGTGTGAAATCCTACAGGGGCTGAGACAATGGAGAGAGTACAAAAAACACCCTACAAGTGGATTTAAAAGATTAGGGGGCAAGTGTCTGTGCAAGAATGGGTGCCATGAGAGGAAATGGAAGTGGTGCAGAGAAAGGAGAATGAGAGTCTGAACCTCTAAGGCAATTTCTCAAGATTTGGCTGGGTGATGGTTCCTACATTCACAAATGTAATAAAGGCAAATGGAAGGGATGGATTTGTTTGTCAGTGGTGCCAGAATGCTGTGCCTTTCGGTACCACAGTACTTAACACCTGCCAAACTTGGCTGGTGTCACCTTAATGGGATCAGCAAAAGGCCCCTCTCTCCTGCAGGACCATGGGAACGCCAGAGTTGTGGCACAGCCTGGTGTCAGAAGCCCTGCAGGCTCCTTTTTCCTTGGTGTTGGGTGAGGACACCAAAGGAAATACGTAGTGTTGGAAGGACTCTTCAAGATGCGTGAACAGCATCTTCTTAAGCATGATACCACTGCTGGGCCTGTGGATCAGGCAGAGGTTCAAGAGGAACAGAACACAGCTCATGTTCTCCCCAGTCAAAGGAGGGAAAGGATAGAAGAGTTCAGGCAAGTCTGGTTGTCTCGTCTGTGACACCGAACGCAGAGAGAACACCACGAATAGATGGTATTCAGACTATTTCTTGGGCAGAAGAGGTCTCTTCCCATCCACTGCCAATGCAAATGTTGTCAGAACAGTCTGTTCAGTCCTAAAAGGATCGCATAACCTAAGCTAGAAAAAGTCCTGTTTCTCTAACTATCCTGCGGTTTTCTGCCAAAGGGCAGCGAGAGGAAGAACAGGAAAAATGGTAAGTGAATGATGCTCCTATGAGAATCAAACACCTAATAGGCCATCTGTTACACCATCTCATTCTGCTCTGAATAGCAGGTGTGACACTCAAAAAGGTATCCAGGTATCAATTTATAAATCTGTGAAGCAAAGTTTAGGAAAAGCTTACCTGAACTGTCTTCAAAAAAACTTAAATTGTGTTTGAACATTTGCCTTTATTAATGGTTGATCTGGAATGTTTTGGTGATTTTTCTTGCTTACTTTTAGGAGGAATAATATTTGTGTTTGCAAACATATGGACATAACAAATCCAATGGTCTAGATTATTTAAAACTAAACGCAGAAAAAATGCTTGTGATTTCCTTAGGCTGGCAAATAAATGTCTGCCAGATTCAGAAATGAGTTCAGGTTTTAACACTGTAACTCTGAAGTCTTGTATAATTATTTCTCTCTTGATTTGTTTCCAGACAGACTGCCAGATCACCATACTGTGCAATTACTATTTCAAATTCTCTGTAGAAACCAACATTTTGGTGACTATTTAGAAATATTATCATAGAAGAACAAGTACAATGCTGCTGGAAATGTCTTGATAACACCTTCTATCAAACTTAATTTTCAATGATTATGAACATTTAAACTTATGGGCATAGCTAATCCAATATTTTATGATGGTCAGTGAATTACATTACACAGTAGAATCACACTAGCTGTATACCACCCTCATGTCCCCAAAGTATAATACGGATCATCATTCTTTAATTCTCTAATCATCTTTCTTTAATTACAATTACAATACTTACAACAGCAGAAACCTCTCTAATATTTTTAATAATGTACGAATAATAAATTAATCAATAAATGATGGACAAGGAAACAGAAGCAATAAATGCTTGGCTGACTTTACTATTCACTATAGTTCATGCACCTAGAATTTGTGGAATGGCACTGTTATAATGGTATTGGGATATTGTCATTGTGTTTTATTAACTTGACTTTGCTATTAAAAAAAATTTGTGAATTACACTGTGCTGACTTCATATTGACTCATACATCTCATAGTTACTATAATTTTTTTTTGCTTAGGACATGTCATTTTAATCAGTAAAAAGTTAACCTAATGACGAAATAAAGTTATCAAAGTAATCAATCTTTGTACTTTTTTCAAACCTTCAAACATTTTTGAATTTAATTTTCTAAGGAAAAATATACTGCAAGATAAAGAACTAGAGGAACCACAAGAAAATGTCAAAAAGACCCACAAGGATGGTGAACCAGTCCCCTGCTCCATTATTCTGCCATTATGAACTGAGTGTGAACTGATGGTAATTGAAGCGAGAAAGGCACTAAAACACTTTCCAAAGCACCATCTGCAATGAATCAGAGGAATGAAGATAAAATGACAAGGACATTTAATGACAGGATTGTGCCCCTGCCTGCCTTTCTGCTTAAAAAGGTCTGGCCGAATTCCAGTTAGAAATGATCCCAGCACAATGAGTATACCATTTCTGTGTCATGTGTAACTGGGTTTCACAGAGATATTTGAAGAATGCAGTTAAGCATCTCTTTGAAATCTGGACCTTTCCCAACCTTTCCAGTGCTCGTGATACTCTGCGTTGATCTCTTTTCCTCATATTTTTTACCCCCATAAAAAAAAAAAATCTGTATAATTTGGGAGGCAGCAGCACTGGTAATGAATGCACACTGGTATTATGCCTCATGAGTGAATCAAGGGTATACAGGATCATCCCAGGCATTTCTCCTCTTCCTCACAGCCTTCCCCATTCAGCCATCACCTAGTCATATGCTCCCATTACACACCACAGAGCCTCACCTGCATTCTCCAAGCTTGGGAGCAATGCGTCCCAACAAAGAGGAAGTCAGGCAAAAATACCAGGAGATCTGCAAGGATGAAAAAGGAGCTCCTGGACAAGCGCAGACACTGAAAGAAAACCTACAGAAGGTGGAAGTGAGGACAGGTAGCCTGGGAGGAATACAGGGAAATTGTCAGAACATTCAAGGATTTGGTTAGGAAAGCTAATACCCTGATATAATTCACTCTGGCCAGGGACATCAAGGGCAACAAGAAAAGCTTTTATAGGAATGTTGCTGATAAAAGGAAGACATGGGAAAATATAAGGCCCCTCCAAAAAGAAATGGGAGACCTGATTACCTGGATACAAACAAGGTTGACATACTCAACTATTTTCTTGCCTTGGTCTTCACAGACAGGTGCTCCAGCCACACAACCCAAGTCTCAAGAGGCAAAGGCAGGTATTGGGAGAATGAAGAACTACCTGCTGTGGGAAAAGATCAGGTTCAAGGACAGTTAAGGAACCTGAAGGTGATCAAGTCCATGGGGCCTGATGAGGTGCATCTGTGAATCCTGAGGCAGCAGAAGAAGCTAAACCCTTATCCATCATATCCTGACAGTCCAGTGAAGTTCCCACTGATTGGAAAAGGGGAAATATAACCCCCATTTTCCAAAGGGAAAAAAGGACAACCCAGGGAACTACAGGCCATTCAGTCTCACCCGAATGCCCAGAAAGATCACGGAGCAAATCATCCTGGAAACTATGCTAACGTACATGAAAATAAAGGAGGTGACTGGTGACGGCCAACATGGCTTTACTAAAGGCAAAACGTGCCTGACAAATCTGGTGGCCTTCTGCAACAGGGTAACAGAGTTGGTGGATAAGGGAAGACCATCTGGTGTCATATACCTGGATTTGTGCAAATTATTTGACACTATTCCACATGACATCCTTTTCTCTAAACAGGTGGATTGACCACTTGGTAGATAAGGAACCGACCACATGGTGTACTCAAAAAGCTGTGGCTCAGTGTCCAAGCGAAGAACAGTGAGGAATGGTGTTCCTCAGGAGTCAGTATGGGAACCAGGGCCATTCAACCTCTTTGTCAGTGACATGGGCAGTTGGACTGAGTGCACCCTCAGCAAACTTGCTGACACCAAGCTGTGTGGTGCTGTCAGCATGCTGGAGGGAAGGGATGCCTTCAACAGGACAGGCTTGAGAGGTGGGTCCCTGTGAATGTTGTGATATCCAACAGGGCCAAGTGCAAGGACCTGCACCTGGGTTGGAATGGTCCGAAGCACAAATATAGGCTGGGCAGAAAACGGATTGAGAGCAGCACTGAGGAGAAAGAGTTGGGGCTGTTGGTTGATGAGAAGCTCAATGTGACCTGTCAGTGTGCACTCACAGCCCAGAAAGCCAATGGTGTCCTGGGCTGCATCCAAAGCAGCGTGGGCAGCAGGGCCGTGGAGGGGGATTCTGTTCCCCTGAGCTCCCTCCGCTCTGCTGAGACCCCACCTGAAGTGCTGCCTCCAGCTTTGGCGCTCTCAACAGAGGAAAAAGATTGGCCTTTAGAGCTAGCTCAAAGGAGGGCTACTATGAAGACAGGCTGAGAGAGCTGTGGTTGCCCAATCTTGACAAAGAGAAGACTCTGGGGAGACCTTAGAGCAGCCTTCCAGTGCATGAAGGGGGCCACAAGAGAGTGGGAGAGGGACTTTTCATGTAGGCGTGTAATGACAGGACAAGAGGAATGGCTTCAAACTGAAAGATTTAGATTAGATGTTAGGAAGATATTCTTTTCTGTGAGGGTGGTGAGGCACTGGAACAGGCTGCCCAGAGAAGCTGTGAATGCCCCACCCCTGGAAGTGTTCAAGGCCAGGTTGGTTGGGGATTTAAACAACCTGATCAAGTGGAAGGTGTCTCTGCCCATGGCAGTGGAGTTGGAAAGAAATAATCACTAAGGTACCCTCTGACCCAAACCATTCTAGGATTTTATGAAATAAAGATTTCCAAAAGACCGAATCCCTTTTGAAAGTAAGTTTTTCCAAAGTTCAATTACTTTTACTGCTAAAAATACACTTCTTACTTATAATCCTTTGATTTTTTTTTCTGTGAAGTTTCTTTCTCATGAAATTTCAGGTCATGATCCATTTATCTATAAATGATGAATTCTCACATAAAAACTTAATTAAATTTTCCATGTTTTCCAGACTTTTGGGCTTTCTTGTACCTTTTCTTTGGCGTGGGCAAAGAGCTGAACATGATATCATACATTGCTAGAATGATAAAAGACTCTGAAAAGGCAGAAGAAATAGCTAGAAGCGACGGTATAATGTTGCTAAAACTGTGATGCAAAAAAAGACAGTTGAAAAAGTCTTTCTATCTTGAATAGATTTTGGATTATGTTTAACAGAAACCTCACATTTAAATAATAAAACCAATAATTCTGTGATCATAAGTGAAATAGAATTTCATACACATTATATTTGATTCCACCCTGTCTGTTATCTGATTACTTTAAATTAGGATTAGAAAACATTTATAATTCTTTGCTGACGGGGAATAAGAAAACAAAATTATTTCGAATCATGGGAGGATGCAGTCTAGCTGGTGAGACCAGACTATACAAGATCATAGAATTGCAGAATATGCTAAGTTGGAAGGCATCTGTTGAAGAGGTGAAGTGTTTGATCTGCAGTTACCACATTGCATGGACGTTTGTGTATAAAAAGGTTTTGGCTTCCCATCAAAGCTGAAAACATTTATAGGTTTGCAACTCAGTTTTTCCAACAACAGTCTAAGATCCTTATGTCCCCATAGGTATATTTTATGAGAAATTATTTTTGTTGGAACTACCTTCCCCGCTCCCTGATTGTCTGTTCACAACACTTAAAACATAGATTTTTTATCTTCTATTTCCTGAGTTAGTTCTGAATGAACATACCTGAATGTTACTGTATGAAATGGAGGACATGAAATTAAACTTTTACAGCAGTACATATTTCCACTGTTAATTGAAAGATGCAAATTGTGTCTCTTTTAACCTTTCTGAATTTTTTTTTCTTTTTGAGTTGGAAGCAGATCAAAAATCAGGACAATTCAGTTGTTTAAGAAATACATTAAACATACTGAAAATACGTGTTACATACAAGACACATAATCTGCATCATATTGGAATCAATTTGACCTTTGTTAGTCTTTTCAGTTGAAAGACTCACAGCAAAAGGAAAGAAATATGCAAGGCTTCAGTTCAGAGCCCTCTGAAGACACTGGGACATTTACCAGGCTAAAGTGAGAAGAGATTAGATTTTTAAACTATTCCATTTCTAGGAATGGAAAGTGAAGTGTATTTCCATTTTAAGAAGCCACCTGTCATGCCACGCATAATCAGTGCGAAGGGTGAGATTAGCATGGTTTTTTTCCACAGTAAATACAGCAAATATTGGCTGTTGGAGAAGAACAAAAGTATTTCTAATTTTCAGCAAATTCAACAACCAGTTTGGGATGGAAAGGAAAAAGTTTTGAATTAGTTTAAAACATTTTTATTTCATTATTTTTAAATTATCTGAGAACTTTTTTCAAAACAGTGAAATTTTTTTGTTTGTTAGTTTTCTCAATTACAGAAAAAGAGGATTTGCTAGAGCAGGAGAGGAATGTAATGAAGGTAAATAGGAATGTGTAATGCAGCTGCAAATGACAAGACAGAATGACAAATGTTTGAACAAGCAAGAAAGCACTCTCCAGTTCAGGAAAAGGGCGCTGAGTCTTAGCCTGTGTAGGTGAGCAGAGCCTGGGAAGCCTCCTGCCCACCTCTCCCCATTGCCCTGCCCACGGCATTTGGCAGGACCCCTTTCCAAGTGATGTATGGAAATATCAGAGGTAAGGAGGGGTGATGCAGAACAGAGACAGGCACGTATTTGGCTCTGCTCCATGCCACTAACAGCAGATCTTTGAGACATTGCAGCTCCCCAGCAATCCTTGCTACAGGACATGCACAAATGGTCCTTGCTATAGGATGTGCATAAAGCCACAATCAAATATGAGCAAGTAAGGTAGCAATTATTCGAAATACAGGCTGCCTTAATGGTCTCATGAGCTCCTCAAGGGGAAAAAACCTTAAAATTACAGCAGTCAAAAGTTACGTATGAAATAAGTACATTTTTCCATATTCACATTCTGTATTTCTGCACCTGCATTGATATTCTGTATTGATAAATGAATTTATGTAGTTGATTTCACAAAGACAGTCTGTATATCACTACCATCTGTGCACTGAAAGTTTTAAGTATCAGAAAAAAGTTGGCACTAAAAATGTTCTAAAAATGTGACTGATTATTCCAGGCTCTTAAAATTTTTTATCATATTAGGTTTTCATTAGAATTTGGTGTAGGGTAAGTAGGGTGAATTTCCAAACCTTAAAAGATCAGGCAAAAGAAAAAATGATAACAAGTAAATCCTCATAAAAGCAATATCACATCCAGAAGAAACACGTTATTTTGGGTCTTCCAAATACTTTGAAAAGAATAAAATGTGGTTTGGAAAGAAGCGTGGTATGCTTTGAAATTCCAGCTGAAAAACCAAGGAAGACCTATTTGTTTTCTTTTGTCTTTTCATATATCCCTTCTGGATTTTTTTTTTATTTTTTTTTTTTTTAGTATCTGTAAAGCATTTTCAGACCATTTTGTATGACAGGTTGAATATACATCATTATTTTTGTGGCTAGGACAAATGAGATAATCGTAAATGTTTTGTCTACAATAAGGAAACTGCTATCAATTTATGTGGGATATGCAATAAAGCCATGGGCAAGCCCATGGTACTGTGGGGTGGGGATTATCAGCTTTTGGGGCTGATTGACAGAAGAAACAGAACTGAGATTTTTGTGCAGGAAAGCAGTTCTTTACAGATTTCACTTTGTGTCAGTGGCAGACTTGTTGCAACAGATATCTGAGCATGACATGCAGGTGGTAAATCACTAAGTCACACTGAGTTGTCAATGAGTTTGTGCTTTTAAGTCATCAATGGCTCTGAAATTTCAGAGATAATACTTACTTAGGGATGATCTGCAGCACCAGAAGTGAGGGGGAGACACCCTCATCCCCCGACATCTGGACCTCGATAAGACTGAAGGAATCCCTGAGGTCAAACTTGGCCCAAAGAATCTCTTCAAACACCTGCGTCTTGAAAGGAATTTTCCATCCTTTCAGCTCCCACTTTTCTGCCAAGGAAGTACAATAAATGTAGGAACATAACTCAATGCGATCTTTTCTTAAAGCTATGCATATCTTTGTCTCTCTAGTTCTTCCCAGGGCTAAAAGAATGAGAGAGTAAAACACACAGAGCAAGTACATGGTGATCCTTCCCAGCTTCTGGATGTTGATGATTGGGGGACTTTCTGCATTCAGGTTGCATTCAAGGTGTTACAGTTAACAGCTACCAAGAGATTTATTTCTGAATAATATAAAGTATTCCTTTTGAATCCACGTATACATTTTTCCTTGACACCATCTGACAGCAAAAAATTCTGTGTTGTATTCTGAGCTGTGTAAGAATATATTTTTTTAATTTAAAACTTACCTTCAGGTGGTGGAATCACTGACCCTAGAGGTGTTTAAGAAAAGACTGGCTGTCGCACTCTGTGCCACGGTCTGGTTGACATGCTGGTGTTCAGTTGTATGTTGAACTTGATCTCAGAGGTGTTTTCCAACCTAATTAATTCTGTGATTCTGTGATTCAAATTTTACAGAGTGCCTCTAAAGCTCATGTGAAAAAAGGTGAACATTTCCTGTTTTTTCCATATCCTTCGTATTAGTTATGATTTTATGTTTCTCTCTAGTAGCCCTCTTCTTTCCTTTTCCAAGGAGAGAAGCCCTTTCTCTGATTTTTTTTTTCTTCCACCAGTTTTTCACTGCCTGGAAGCAACTCCATATATATTAGCATGCTTGTGACATTTTCCTTTATCTTTTTCAGTTGTGCTATACCCTTTTGTGCAGTGATCAGAGCAAGAGTACATTAGAGGTCAACATGATAGCATAATATATTTTTTTCTATATATCAGTTCCTTTCTCAGTAATTTCTAACACTCTGATTTACATTGCTGCACCCACCACCCCNTGAGCTAGTGGGGTTTATTTGGAAACAGCCACAGGGACTTCAAAAAGTTTCTCCTTGGTAGACATAATTTCTATCCTATCACTGTATATTTCTGATTAAATATGTTCTGGCCTGTGAACCTTGCATGCTCAGTTTGCATGCAATGACCTTTATCTCCATCTTCCATTTTATTGTTAAATCTGTTCAGATTATGACATTCTGATGGACCTTTGAAATGAACTTCAGATTTGACTGCATCAAATAATTTTGTCAGAAGACTTTGCTACCTCATTATTCTCGTACTTTTATACTTTCATTTTGAATAGGCTGAAGATATTTTATGGCTCTGTAATCCTTCCAATGTGAAAATCACTATCTTATCTCTACCTTTAATTTCCTACATCTTAAAAAACTACTGATCAAAAAGGATGTTTTTGTCCTCTCACAAAACTACCTCATACCCACCTCCAACCTAAGAGACCAAGATGACCAATTTAGGACAATCTCCTTTGCTAATGCCTTTGCTCACAGGAAAGCGAAATAAAAACACATCATCATCAACAACAAGAAAGGCAGATACAAGTTCAAAATCTGCCTAGGCTTTTAAAAATTTTTTAAAATACGATAGACCTATCCATCCATGAACTTACAATTGATAGCTGCCTAATGAGATTGCAGACAAAATGGAGAGAAGAAATTGCTTTTTCTAGAGCAATAAAAATTACGTTAAACGGGACAAAGTATGTGACATGCTACCTATACACATTAAACTTCTTGTTGAATTAAAACTAGGCATTTATCAAAAACAGGTTCTCATCTGCTTGAAAGAATGCTTTAAGTAGAGCAGGTAAGCAGTGTGTGGAAATGAATGGCGGAAATGAAGCCTAAATGATTCATCACTAATCTCTTTCTTCAACAGACAAAAAATCTGCAAGGCACAGTTTCTTGTTATTGTGGCACCTGGTTATATTTCCCCGTTTGTCACATTTGCAATTAACTCCTTGTAGTGGTTGGATTGGGTAAAGCCTGAGCTCTGCTAAAAGGGACAGAGGATCTGGATGACAATAAACCAGATGTGTTAGTCTGTGTCTGCGCTGCCGTAAATCGCCAGGTATTGGCTTATCTGGTTAACAGGGACTGTACCAGCAGCACAATGGTGGTATCAATGATAGAATTGCTGATGCAGTAACTGATGCAAAAAACTAACCTCAGGGGAAGTGCATAACCGTTTTGCTTCATCTGTCTAAATGGTAGTGTTTAGTAAGGCAGTGAAGAGGGATGAAAAACATGCTTTGCAAATATACATTGCAAAAACATACATTTGTGAATAGTTCTTAGTTCTCATCTTATATGAATGATATCTGTAATTAGAAAAGACACAGCAAGTTATTTTCTGCCTAAAATTACACAAAATGTGCACCTGCCTCAGGAAAAAAATTGCTTGGCTCATGTGGTTTACACTAAATCAGAACCAAAGTACCTTATTTCTTTATAAATTATGCATAATTAACTGGCCATGACTGAATTACTTCAGGATCAATATCAGTGATACAGCAGACAAATTGCATTACTAGACACAAAGCATCAACAAACACCTGCAAACTTCTAATCACCCTTGTACAGCTAACCTGGGACAGTTTTGGTTGCACAAACACACACTTTTATGCAAATATTTGCCCACTGTTTGGATTACAAGCTCACTCCACAGAACATGCCAAAGCACGCACCAGTGTGCACACAGCAGTGAGGACGGTCCCTGGGCCCAAATGCGCATCTCCCAGGTGTGGGTACCCTTGGCAGCTTCCTGTGCTGTCTCTCCACGTGGTTTTCAAGAGTAGGGGCTGTGTGGGCATCCCTACACAAACGTTTGTTGTCTTGCTGTAGCCTTTCCCTGAGCCATATACAGTGCCACTGAGATGCAGACATGCACCCTATGGCAGGCAGAAGTACGGATTTATATATACATAAAGAGAAGAAAACTGTTTCAACAATTGTAGTTTTGTATAAACCGGTCCATTCCTCACAGGAGCTTCAAAACAGAATTCTTTGCAAGGGAATTCCTATCAGAAATCTTAGAAAACTTGTAAAAATTCCTTATACTGCAGCTGTCTGGTTTAGTCATTGTCAGTCTTTCACTACTAACCGTCCCATTAAATTGCAAAGAGAGAAGAAAGATGGTTTTGTGGGCTTGAAAAACAATTTATTCAGTTTGATTTATATTTGATTTATATAAAAAGTAGAAATTATACATTTAAAAATCAATTAAAAATAAAGCCTTTGAAAGTAAGGCTGCACACGATGTGATTTGGAGCTAAGCATGCCACTCCCTGTGAACCAAAGCTTCACCAAAATAGACTGGAGAGCATGGCCTGATGTGTTTGCACAGTGCATGGCCAGTCCAATGCTTTCTGCTTTCAACAGAAGCCAGGAGAGTTAGGCAGAGCTTTTAAGATGCCTTAAGGCATGGAAATACGAAACAGTAATGGTAAACTGTAAAATGATTGACTTCTGTGGCTTAGTGGTTGCTGGAATTACGAGCACACAGAATATTCTTCACTTCTGGTGATGCAGGTGACGTGGCACATCCTGACCAACACCCTGCTCTGCAGGCAGCTGCCTCACTACCTCTGCCCCACAGAGTTGTTTGGGTTTGGGTGTGTTTGGGGTTTTTTTTCAGACTATTTTTAAGTTATTTGGGGAGGATTGATTTTACAAAGATGCATACTCAGGAGTATTCCTACTGTTTGCCAGAGCACCTGACAACAGGGCTGACACAAGGAGGCTAGAGGACAGAGCTTTTCTAGTGCCAAAAGCCTCCACTTACCCACTGGAGTGGCCTGCTGTGAAACCATGGACATAGCTAGGGGGTTGCCCGGGAGCAAGACAGCTGCTGGTGGCCAAAGGGCCCTGTAACAGTCTAGGTTAGGCAAGAGGCTGTGGAGAGGAATTTCCCAATCTATTTATTCATCATTTATGTTTAAAAGTGATAAACAGATGAAGAAAAGGGTTTAGTTTTGATGGCACTTACACCAGTATAAATCAGTGTGAAGCAGCGGAGTCACCCCATCGTGTCGGGGCAAGTAAGACTGGGCTCAGGCAAATGAAAGACGGGAAGACTCAGATTCCCTCTGTATCCTTATTTCAACTGTGCTTCATTTTAGCAACTGTGTTTGCTTCCTCCATATCATAAATATTTTATATTCTTTCAGCCACTGAGCTCATCATTTAAACAGGAAGGCATTTAGCAGCGCTCTTCTCATTCAGCTTAAAGATGTACTTCAAGCACGAGATTAAATCTTCAACTGATGTAAAATAGTGCAGCCCCACTGGGTCTGGGGGAGCTGCTTCCCCAAGTGCCAGCGGCGTTTCTGCTTCCATTACTTCCAGAAGAAGCCCCAGGTCCTCCTGGGAGCTCCCCTTGCCACACCGCCTCCTCCCAGGCGAGCTCGGGGCTGTGCGGGGTCGTCACGCAATGGGCTTGTGCTGATCTCAGCCTGACGCTTCGCTCCTGCCGCCCCAGGCAGTCCCTGCTACTGATATTGCAATGTGCAGGCACCAAGCTGAGGTGCAGACGAGGCTGAAAATGGGCTCCAGGAAGGCAGTCATTACAGCAGATTCCTTCTGAGACTGAAAGTATCTCACCCTGCTGCTCTCAGACCCCACATCTCCACCACAGGCAACAGGAACAACATCGGAGTCAGACTTACCCATGACATCCCTGTCAAGCTGGCACGCGAGCCCAGGCTGTAAATCAGCAGGAGCTTCACCTCATGACTGTTACAGCAATGTACTGCACCAGTCACAAGTCCACAGCACCTAAGACCCAAACAAACCTAAAGTGCCTTCAGGTTTAGCTGGTCCAGTTTGCTCCACAAAAACTTGTGCAATCACACATATTTTAGCTGGATTGATGTGGCTCATGTAAAGTATTTAATTGAAGCTACTGTTTGGCATTACTTGTATGGGTGACCAGCCGCATTCAAAACAAAATAGAGAAGTGTATGGGGCATTCACCCTGAATGCAACAAATGTTTACCATAAGAAGAGAACTTGTACTCTTTAGGGATATGTATCATTTCCTTTTGCTCTTGTTTTCTCTGCCCAATGAAGATAGGAAAACAGGGCTGCTAAATCATATCCACATGATAATTCCAGATATTCAAGCATTTTAAAATTGGATATGAACAGCAAAATATATGCCATATATTCTACCCCTATATTAAAATACTTTCAGTCTTCCAAATATTTTGAACCATCTCAAGCACTCCTGCAATGTGTTGTCACAACCGAGATAATTTTTAAACAGTCATCTCTAGGCAAGCAGCAGCATAGCCCAGCAGAGTGAGAGCGAGAATTCCCTAACTCTTCATTTAGTCCATGGTGAGCTCCAAGCATTTGGGCTTAGTCTGCACCACTCTGGAAGGACAGGTTCTAAGCAGTGTCTGGAAAGCAGACCTTGTCCCAGGATTGTCAGCCACACTGACCAGCCAGCAGCCATGCAACTCAAACCAGCCCTTTCTGGACTGAGGCAGAAGCAAGAAATATACCTGACCACATTCCTGCAAAGACATCCCAGCTCTCTCAAGCCTGTAGGGAGCTGGATGAACACCATGACCCGACAATATCCCCTTCTCTCTAGTATGTCGATATTCCATTTCCAGCAAAATATTTGCTAGAAAGCCAGGGAAATGGCAAGCATAGATTGGAATTTGCCATACTATCAAATAATTCACTGTGAACTGGAAGCCATTCAGGGAAGATGAAAATAAGACCAGAAAGATAAATTACTTAAAATCATGTAAGCATGTCACAGATAATCTTAGGTGAGAGAAGAAGGGAGAAGAGCTATTTTCAGAATTGGATGCAAAAAAAAAAGGCAATAAATGAAGAAGAATTATTAGGGTTTGCTCTATGTACTGGAAATACAAAAAGGGAAAAAGAATACTTTTAACTTATGACATCTGAAAAATGGAAACTGGCCACAGACTATGAAAGACTTGAAAAATCTCCCTTAACAACTGACTACAGGCCTTTTGAGTTTTGGAGATTTTTTTCACCACTGTATTTTACTTTCCATTTCCTTTTTGTTTCTACTTTGTGTATTGATCCCAGCCTCACAAACTCAAGGCATTGAAAGAATATTTGAGTTCAAAGGAGCACTCACATGAATATGTGTGGGACAAGAACTCAAAGAAGGGGGAAAAAAAGGCAGAATAGGTTGCAAGCCTCTGGAGTCAGACATTTACCTTCTGATTTATCTGTTTAGACCACCTTAGTACGGGATATTGCAAAAGTAATTGTGGGTAGTTTGAAGGAAAGATTTCTAATGTAAAAATGTGTCATTTGCCTCAGAGTGAGGCTTACACTCAGGGGAACTGGGTAGCAGTCTGTAAATGTGCAAAGTGAATAGACCCCAAGGACAGAATACAATTACTTAGGAGGTAATGAGATGAGATTAAGAAGGGAATATTTAGACAGAATGCCAGGAAAAGCTTGAGCTACTTTGAAGTGTTGAATAGTCTTGTAAGGGAAATGTGAAAGCACAATTACTTGAGACATTTAAAACTGTATGTTCACATTTGCTGCAGGGGACACATCTCACTTTGCAAGGAGGCAGATTGAGCAATGCGACTAGGTTTCTACCCTAACTTTTTTTTTTTTTTAATGATCCAGAGCTCAGTGTAGTTCAAATGTCTGGACACTGTAATAACTAATAACACAAAGGACACTGCAGTGAGCAGGATGACGCAGCGGTGTGTAGGTCCCAACAAGCATTAGAGAATTTTTGCCTAGTGCATCACCCAGCTGCAGAAGCTGGTCAGTTTTCTCAGCCCAGACCCTGTCATCTGTGTGCACATACATCACCTTCTGCAACACTTACAGCTATCACCACTGGCATCAACTGGCACTGGGAAGCGGCACCTCTATGTTTGACAACTGTCCCAGGAATAAAAAAGGAAGAAAAGGTTGGGGCACCCAGCCTCTAAAGCTGGGGCACCTCTTTTTCCTCCCAGATGTAGTTCCTACGAGCTTGCACTAGTGCAAAAGAAGGCAGAGCAAGCTGATCATTTAGACTCTTACCCGGTCTGAGGATTAGATCTCATTCCAGCCTGTCACCAACCCTATTCAGTCTGCCAGTCTCAGCAGCCACCAGACTTTCTGCTGGTCTGCCATGTAGCCAAAGAAATCTTACAAGGTGAATCTGTGGTGCACCTTACTAATGGAGGTTGCAGAGGCCAAAAGTTAACATAGAAGCAGGTGGAGACTGGACAAGTATCAGAATTGAATTTTTTGCAGGATTACTAAGGATAAAAACCAAATCAAGACCAGGATATCCCTGTTCTGAAGATAGTCAGAGGTTGAAGAGCACTTTGAGATACACCATGTAGATTCGCTTTGCCCTTACCCTTCCCTGGGTAGGTATTGACGGCCTTTGCTGGAGTCTGGGTTAAATAGACCCTCATTCTGAAACAGAGCATCTGTTCATGTACTTTCATGTTCTTAACTCTCACATGTATGAAACTCTGCCTGGCTGTGGCCCTGTTTAGCTTGTCATTTTTGTGACATACTGGCCAGGGAATTAGAATAAATAGGTGGTTCTGCACCCCTAAATTATTCCTATATTTTTTATTATCCAAAAGTTACTGAGGATTTTACTGAAAAAAATGTGGGGGTTTTCCTCTCTTAGGTTTTTCTTCTTTTGTTGTTTTAAAAACAGATGGCCAGACACATTTAATTAGCCATCATCCTATGGGCTGAGGAATGATACTAATACTACTAAGGAGAGTATTCCTCCACCTCGACTTTCAGTGAGAGGGAGCAAGTCCTCTATACAGTGAAAAAGGAGGGAAAGATACCTGCAAAGGGCCATTGAGAACAGGAGTGGGATTGAGTAGTTCTTTATTTAGCATTTATCTTTTGCTTGATATAGAATTGTTCGAAGGAGATTGAAATAAAAAGTGATGACAAATAGCAGGTTTTTAATATGTTTTGTGAAGCTAATGACTAAGACATAATCTGATGTAGGTTATATTATTAGCTTTTTTTTTTCACACCATGGATATGTCATTGTCATCAGCATCTAACATTTTAACTGGTTATATGGAATTTGAATAACCCAGCAAAGTTTACTTGCTCTTTACCTTAAAGAGAGTGTTGGTGTGTCCATCTTTGAGAGAAAAGTGAGTTCTTCTGTCTTCACAGAAAAAAAAAAGATCGAAATGATCATTAATGTAGAACACTTAATAACCTGCAGACTGTACCTGTGCCATTTCTGCAAGGAAAATTCACCAAGACTTTAAAGTGCTCTGAATGTAAGAAAAAAATCCAAAACAGATAGAGGTGAATGTGTTGAAAAATTTTAAAGCAGGTCACCAGCAAGAGATTTCTGAATGAAAGTGGATGCTTCTCACGCCTCCGAAAATTTAGCTTTTCTAGACCCTCTTATATCCTGGCTTTAAAGAAAATGAAAGGAGGTAATATGCTGCAGAATGGCCAATTCTTGAAAATGTTCTTGAAACTATGAGAGAATTTTTTTATAAAGGAAAAAATATTGAATCAGACAGGATACTGAACATGCACAAGAGGGAGGAGTCACAAACCTGGGGAGCTGGGGACCCTTCTGAGCCACACAATGGTTGCATGGCCAGCATGATGGCTCTGCCAAATCGGCAAGTGAGCCCCTCCCTTTTCAGTAAGTTTTGCTACTGAAGAGGGGTTCAGGTGAAGAAGAACCAGTGTTATGATGGACCAAAAACCATGTAGGAAACAAAAAAGAGCAAGATAAGTGGTGAATTTTCAAACCTTAAGCAGAAGGTTCTTCAAAGACCTCTGTCATCATACACATTTATGAATCAGAAAAATAGATGAGATTGTGTTAATTATGTTGATTGAGACTGGAGAGAGCTTTGACAAACCTAGTAAGGAAAAATCTAATGGGCTAAAAAATGAACAATGTAGAAGACAGAGAAAATATAATTTTAGTCACATTTGATGGAGTTCTTGCCTAATAGTGTTCATTCAGAGAAGGAATCATGGCATAAAGGAAAACAAAGAGCCATAAAAATCAGATCTTCTTTCTGAGAGGTAAGTTCTCATGTCATAAAATTTTGTTTGAGCTGTGATTGCTCCCACAATGGGGTGCCATGCTTCACTCCAAAGAGAAGATACAGATGGAGACAGAAAAGAGAGATTTTGTTCAGTCTAAGCTAAATTAGAGAGTCTTCATTTTCTGTGTCCTCTGAACACGTTTCAGATGTATGTTGAGAAGATGCAGCTGCAATTTCTTGACCTTGAATGCTCCCTCCTAGTGAAAAGCAGAATAGTACAGCTCCTGCTCCAATTTTTGTTGAAGGAACAAACCCTTTAAGACCTTGGCTAGCCGGGAAAGTGCAGAGACCACTGTGCTCTTATGTATTTTTGGAACACACTCATCTCATCTGATTCCCTGCTTTGGCCATCATCTCTGGGTATTAGCTGTAGGAGAATAGTCCTAAGCAGCTGTAGGAAGGAATAGATGTATTATGCAGCACAGACCATCAACTTTATCCTCCACTTATCCTGAACTGTCCTTTTAAAGTGCATCCCCATTAACATTACAATACAACTAAAAAGCTTGCTTCTGGACTGACTCTCCCCATTGTCCCGTTTAAGGCACCTAGGAGCAAGAGGAATGGGGAGCACACAAATGGAATTCCCTGTCAGAGTAGAGTAAACTGAATGATGGTACTGCAGGAGGGCACCTGATGCAAATCCGGGTGCTAGTGTGTATGCCATCAATGGGACCAAATTAGAGCTAGTGCAAAATACCTCCATGAAACATAGGGAGGGTAAATACTGGGTCTTCAGCCCATCTGGTTTTCTCTACAGTTTCTTTCCTGCTGAACCACACTGTTTGCTAAATGTAAAAATTGCTGGAGTACACTGGCTCTGCCTTTCTGCCTCCCCAAACTTTCAAAGAAAAAAAATGTTATACAGATAGATAGAGCCAACAAGGCTAATGTGGTCCCAGAATATAACCAAAGCTCAGATACTTGGCCTAGTGTAAATATGTCCACAGGGGTCACTCAAGTGAAAACTGGCTTACAAATAAAGGGCTACTTCGTATAGTAACAAAGAGATGGAATTTGACCATCAGTGTTATTTCTTACCTGTAATGCAAAAGTTCTTCCAAGTTTGCCAGTAGTTTTATGCACACTATTCATTGTCCTTAGCAAAAATGTGTCAGAAAAACTTCAGAACTTGAGATCATGGTCTTGTAGCCTGCAGAATCAGTTCACTCCAAGGCAGGCACACACATACAACACACACCTGTTAAAGCTTTCCAGGTTTTTCTCAATACCATCTGAAACAATATCAAGGCCTCAGAGAAATGTGAGAATGACCTTGAAAAACAAAATAGTTTGACTGTAACAGTACCAGCTTATTATATGGCTCATTGAGTAACTTGGCCCTACTAGGGAACATTGATTTCTCTCCTCCTCTCCCCACACTCCTTAATCTGCAACATGCAATTGCAGGACAATTCAGCAAGAGCAGTTCAGCTAATTCAATGCAGTACAGCAACAGTTTCATTTCATACATTTTATAACTCTAGGTTAAGGAGAGCTGTTTCAAAGCAGTATGTAACCCAGAATTTTTGTAAAAATGATGGGATTTCAGTAAATCGGTATGTGTGTGCTGTGTCTGGGGCAGAGGCTGACATCAAGCTAGACCATTCTTTTCAGCTGTCACTAGCATGTTCTTCTAGCATGGACTTGATTCTGCAAGGTCTTTTCAAGCTGAACTACATAAGTCCCATTCAGGGAGCTTGCACTGAGGTGCCCATGGCACTTAGTGGGAAAAAAATATTTCCCATGAAGAGAAGAAATTTCTAAACATTGTCATCAACAACTTAGATTTGTTTTAGTATTTGCCAGATAAGAAAAGATTGCCATTGCAGAGCACTTGAGAAGTACAGAACAATTCTGTATCCCAGATAGAACACCAAGCTCTCTCGGAACAGCCAAAGGCTCATTACTCTGCTGGAAGGACACACTGCTGCTGTTATACTGCTTATTCTGTTGGTTTTGGAACATGTTCCACTATCATCTCGCCTAGAGCCTCACCTTGCACTGCACATAGTCCCCAAGAGAGATGCCCCCAAGCTCTTTTCATATCCCCTTCAAGAAAGAGGCAGTTTGCACAGAGACAGGCTTAGAGATACAAATTCGGATTCTCCAAAATTAGGTGGGTGTGTAGCTGGTGACTGTGAGGATGTTCACGACACTGCATGCCAGAAACTGCCTAATACTACGTTTCTTTCCCACACAGACACCACTAATCTGAGTCTCTCTTCTCATACCAGATGACAATTTTCATGAAATTCATAGAAATCTAGCACACCAGACACTTCTCTGTGTGTCCAAGTGGAACAGAAATCAGTCTATGAGTTCAAATGGGCTTGTAGAGGCAGGGTCTCAGGTGAGCAACAGACAGACAGACAGACAAGTGACATAACTCCCTGCTAAAGCTTGTTTCCTTTTCAAATCAAGCGGGAAAACATTTTTTGAGAGGGCTGGCATGTTTTATTTTGGTTTAAATAAATTGAATGATTTGGTTGAAAAGAAAGATGTGGGACAGCTTCTAGACACAGTTGAGAAGGATATGACTTTCCAACCACAAAAACAGACGACTTTAAGAGGGTTGTGATAAAGACATATCCATCTATTCATTCAGCGGCTACCCCATTATTGTTGGTTGAGCCTGACTTCACTCTTAGTACAATGACTTCTAATTTACCACTCAATCAATTAAAAATCTCTGAGGAGTGCTTGAAGGTGCCAATGAGCCAAACACTTTTATTCCATGGAAAATTAAAAACAAAAACAAAAGAAGAAAATGGGAAACACTCCCAGCCATTAAGTTAACCACTTAGAAGGTATCTACATAACCCCTCCCCTGCCATCTTAGTGCTGCCAAATACCATGCTTCAGTTTTCCCAGACCAGTGTCCTGCCAAATAAAGAGGAAAAGACTGAGGGAGAATTAGAGAAAAGGTAGAATATCTAGGCTATACAAAATATAGATGAAAATATCTCAATTGCACAGGAGAATGAGGTAGAAAGGTTCCTTGTCTCTTAAGGAAAGGTCAGTGCTATAATGGGTTGAAGAAAACAGGGAAATGGGGAGGACAGTATAGAAAAAGCTATGGAAAACCTGCAGTGGAACAAAGGAGAAGAAAGGAAAGCAGAGAAAAAATGGCTCAGGTGTGTAGGATGAGAACAAGTCTTGCAATGAATTTCTAAATACCTCAGGATTCTGCAGCAGCAAAACAGGAAAAATGAACCTGGAAATATTGACTTCCAGGCTGACATATGCTGAGCCTAGAAAAGCCACAACGTGTTTACTTACCACAAAATTTATTCAACTTGTGAAAACCAGACCAAAGAAGCTACCTGCACACACTCTGCCTGCCATCTGCACACTACTTCTAGCACTGACAGCCCCGGCAGAAAGTCAGATGGGTCTCAGAAGAAATTAGTCCTTCCTGGAAACTCCTCCTGGAGCTCCAGGTGAGAGTGATTTGTGATTCTCTGGGCAGGAATATATTGATCTTTGCTCTCTGATTACTGAGAACTCCCACAATTCGAAAGTGAATTCTTTAAGAGTGTTTTGACCTCTCTGAGGAAGCAGACAGCATCAATCCCCTTGACATGGGAGCGACCTGTACTGTAGCAGAGCAAGCAAGGCTGCATCCATGCCCAGCATTTCTCATGCAGGCATGTTCATGAGGACCTTGTCTACCTCTGGGCACGCCTGCATTGGTTAGCCAGGGCACAGTATTAGGTTCACAGGCTATTTCTGCTTCTGTCACACAGGTGCTGCTGCAGACAGCCATGGATCAATTTTTACCCACTTTGCCACTACAACTGCCCAGGCAAATTGTAAGAAGCTTAATTAATTCACAGCATGATTTATGCTACATTTTAGTGAGGGAGACCTTCAGACATACCACCTCTGACTGGGAGCTGCTGAGATGTTTTTGACATAAGTCAAGACAAATCCAGTAAAAGATTGGACATGAGACCTCCTAGGGATGCTTGGATATGACTGGGAATGGCACTGGTAACTCAAACAGAAAATGTTTTCTCCCTGTGAGAGAGTGATCATGCACAAACTTACACAGCACAGTGCCTTCCTTTTGGAGATAGAAATCAGTACCCTCACACTTCACCATTGAAAGTGTGGGAAAGGTTAGCTCTGGTACTCCAGTCCTCTTTGTGTCTCTGTCCTTCTGTGGCTATTTGTGACTGGCAGGAAATGGAACAGCCTTGGGGCTGCTCTCCACCAGCACATGTGGAGAGGGCTGTCCAGCAGCCGCACTGGGAGGCTCTGGCTTAGTTTCTGCAGTCTGCCCCAGTCATAAGACTTAGGGTCACACAGTCCACCTCTACAAAACTGACTGAAGAAACTGTGTGTTAAAATTCACTTTTCACGTTCTCTGGAAGATTGAAGGACTAACCAAACTAATCTGAAGTTTTAATTACTTGAGCTCAGTCAACTAAAACAATGATACCGTCCAGTAGCACAGCAATCTTCGGTTTGTGGTCTGCAGACTTCACAGGTTCATGAGCTACTTTTAAGGCATCAGTGAAAGGCAACCAAGGAAAAGCATCTTTTGCTTTTCAAGCTTGTCTATGTCCACTGTAAATTTTTGGACTGCAAGTGGAAAAAAATTTGAAGAACAACTCAAATCCTAGGCTTTCCTAACCATACAACAACACAGAAATTGTATCTCCATGACTCAATGCTGAGTAGTTATAATACAGATAATACCAGTGAAGGTGCTTGTAATTTTTCAAGTATTTGTCACCACATTGTAAGATTCATCTGCAAGTATTTTCATTTCTATAAGAAGCAAAAGGCAGTAAGCTTAACAAAAGAGCTTATTTTGTATCATGACAAATCCTTTTCTCTAAGACAAGATTTAAAACAGAGCTATGTATTTTTGGAGGGAGTATGTGTGTGGGGTTGATAATGGACTGTCCAAACTGAGGCTAGAAAAGACCATATCATAGGAGCTATTAAAATGAAACTATTTGACTGGTTTCCCTATGCAGATCTCAGTCTCCTCTGAGCCTAGAGTGTTTGTGTGCGTGTGTGCGTGCACGAACATGTGGAGAGCAGCTAGCACAGATCAACTCTAGTTGTGAGGGTTTTACCCTTCAACCTCTTGGTGCTACAGCAGTAGAAGTGATAAGTCAAAAATCAGGCAATAGACCAAAGGTAAGAGAAACACAGAGCCATTATTTTTTTTCTTTTATTTCATTGACACTGCCTGAGCCACTCATCACTTAGCCATATTAGTTAGCTGATCTTTTTCAGATACCTTGGTTGAGTCAGGACTTGAAATACTGGAGTAAAAGCAGGGCAGTGGTCAGGGACATCAGTTTTCAGGAGGCTGTTCTTCAACGGGGGCACCATGGGCATGAGGCAGGGACAACATATGTTTACTATTATACATAATACTTCAATTTCTTCAGGCTGCAACAGTGTTGAAAACAAACCTGGTATTTTCCATATGCAGAAGGAAAACATAGTCTATTCTCCTGAAAGCTTAGGGCCTAGGAGAAGATCTGCTGGAAGGGGAACAGCAAGTCCTGGCTGACTGAAGCAGAAACTACAGCAAGCACCCCTCCATGACAGATCTTCACTCTCCTCCTGGAGCAAAGTTGCCATTGCACCCCATCACTTTCCCCTGCTCCCGGACCCTGTGTGTCAAAGCTTGGCCTTGCCAGCCAGCTGTGGCTGAAACACGGCCCTCAAGTGCCACATGGCAGCTTTCATGTGTGCCTCTGGGGAGGACATGGCACCTCCTGTTCGCTTTTGTGGCGCTGTGTGCCTCCTCTGCTTCTGCATGAGCTGGTGTTCTAGGTGTGTCTGATGCTGGGACCGATGGCTGCTCTCGTATCCAAGCAGAGGAATTTTCCAAGGTGTGTCAACTGGAGCCTTACCATGCATTTTTCTTAAATGAGGAAGCTCTGACTGTACCAAATAATAATTGTGAAATAAATAATTCATGGTATTTTTAACTCTACACTCAGTTGCTGAAATATTTTTTCATGGTTTTTTTTATGTGGCCAAATTGAATTAAGAAAACCTTTTCCTAGTTCTTTAGCTGCTCAGCTCCCTCCCTCTTACAGATTTTCTCTTCTGAAGCCCATTCCTTCCCCCCATAGTCTAGCAATTTCTTACTGTTATTTTGCATCTTTCAATTAGACCTGATGTGATGAAAAGAACAGAAGAAACAGATACATTTATTTTAATGCTTCAGAACCAAAGATACAGGAGAGGCAGCTCCTTTTTTTTTAGTATCAGGACACCAAGTCTCACTGTCTGACTCAGAAACCCTTTGAGCAGAGGAAGTTTGCAGAGCCTTTAGGATAGGAGCCCTCCCACACTGCTTACATGGATAAATACCTGATCTTATCTTTCATCTGAAAAAATCTCCAAGGCAAAAGGAAACAGAAATACGGTTTCACAGCTAAAGCAGTAACACATCTCATGCTGAAATACAGTCTCATCCCACTAGAGGGTGGTCGGGTCTCCCTCATGCTACAGCTGAGGTGTGCAGGCAAAGCTTTTTCAGAAAGCCTGAGCCCACTTTATTTAAGACTCAGCAACATCAAAGTATTCCTGTTCTGAGTTTTTCCAAGTGCTCCATGTCCCATCATCAACATTGAAACTACTGTGTCATTTAAATAAATAAACACATTGTGCCTCTCACTGAAGAGCTGACATTCTACAAATACCAGCGTGGTCTGAAGCTCTACCAGTGCTACAACTGTGTATATATGAAAGAGCAAAGCGAGGCTCACTGTTAGCGTTAAAGTTCTTGGCTTGATACCACTTTGAAGCCTTCAAAATCTGTTTATGTGGTTTATATTTTCTTCACATCATTTTCACAGAAGGCTGGGTTATTACAAGTAAAACAAGACAAATTCTTTCTTGTGAGTTAGCCTGTGCGTTGACTGTGCGTCACAGTGAGCCAGACAAAGGGCTTTAGCTCAAGAGATGAACTGGAGGCTCTTCCATCGGGTTTGGGAGAGCTGGCAGCTAGTCTCGCAGCCATCTCTCACATCAGCTACATGAGATTCATCAAAAACACCTTCCCCTGCCAAGCCATCCCTCTCCCTTGTGAACCATGTCACCTCTGCTCCCCTTCCCAGGACATCCTGCTTGTCTCCCTTTCTCCTCCTTCATATGCCTTCAAGCGCACAAATCCTCCAAGCTTCGTAGGACAATCTTCAAAAATCCTTGTCTTGTTCCTCCTTCTGAGATGAATGTTGTGATCACCAAGAAAAGGTAATTTCAGCCTTCTTTCTGGTTCCTGTCACTTCTGATGATCAGAAATCATTTAGGACCTTTGCAATGAAAGTAAAGGTACAGCTTTACATCACGGAACTGAAGCTGCATCAAGCATCAACCCAAACACCACAGCATTTAGTCAGAATTTCAAAGATATTTCAGAGAATTTCATCCAGCATCTTGGTTTCTAACACTATGTCTACCCACATGGGAATTTTTCCTTTTATGAAAATGGGAGTTAAAACACAACAACACTTGGCATAAACTCTGTTTGTACACCTATGGAAAACTTTCTCTGTTAGGAGTTTTTGTCCCAAAATTAATTAGGCTTTAGATCCCTTTTTCTCTGATCAGTTTTCTCCTTATTGATTCATTTTCCTAAGTCTTGTTTTCCAAGTCTGGTAGTAGGTAAATGAAACATTTTATCTCAGAAAACATGTGGTGGAAGGTATTTTCAGCCACAAAAATTGGCCATATCTAAGGATGTTTCAATTTGGATGCAAGCTCACTGAAAAAATGGGAAGACTGCGAGTAAACCAGAGCACAATTCACAATTACATTAATAATATATATACTCATATTTTGAGTGATACAGGAACAAATGTAAAATAATTGGGGAAATATATCCTTAATTTGCACGAGTTTGCTTTCTCATCCATTCTAGGAGACATAATTTGCCTGTTTGGCTTTGTCTATTTCACATAGTTGAGACAGCAAAAATGTTAAATGATTAAAGAATTCGTTATTTTCTCATGACATTTGAATAGTATCAACAGATATGACACAGCTGCCAATGATAATCAAGACTACCTTCAGCTGTGCATTTGGATGCAAATCACAACAAAACAGGATGATCTGTTCTGATGCAATATAATGAATTATTACACCATTCATCTGGTCTATATAAACACAACATGGCAAATAAAGTCTTTTCATAAATTCTTTGCACTTCAATGTCTTAAAAGTTATATAGGATGTGGCATATTTGGCTCTTGTACTGGGGAAGGAAGTGATATGGATGGGAAGTGTGACACTCAGGTCTCACAAAAGGATTCAGGCTCTGTATGCTCCTTTTTGGTGACAGCAAAGTTTTGATCGGTGGTGTTGTCTCTAATAAGTAAGTGTTCTATACTTAACTGTTAGGATACATGAGTAGAGCTGTCCTCCAAATTGGTTCCAACATCTGGATACCACTGTTAATAGGTTTGGGAAGAACATTTGGTCCTCATTTAAAACACTGCAAACACTATCATGATGTAGGCTGTGAAATTTTAAGTAAGACTACTGCTGTTTTGATTATACTCTGAGATAACAAAATAAAAGCAAACAGCTCTCTAAACAATGTAAAAATGCAAGAACACCAGCACCCTTTAGCAGGCATCTCTGCAGCAGGTAAAACAGCAAGTTTTCTTTTATAACAAAACTTATTCAAGCATGAAACTGATGTCTGTGTTTTTTGCTCCCCATGTGAACTGGGAAGGGAAGGGAAGGGAAGGGAAGGGAAGGGAAGGGAAGGGTTACAAACAAATTCCAAATGTAGCTAAAATTAGCAACGCTGTGCTTTAAATGCTGTGTTCCAGAATCCAGGGCTCTGCATTGCCACTCTTCTGTAACCCCAATTAATTAGGTATTGACTTGTTTTTTCATTCAATTAAAGTATAATTAAATGGCAGTGGTCTGCCTCTGAAAGGCAGATGAAAAGGTTCTGGTAAGAATCTCTAGGTTAATCCAGCTGCTTAAAATGTGTGTTGTATTTGACCATTTGCCAAGATACTCTGCGAATACATGAGCCAGCTGGCACGGGGAGGGCTGGTGGGAACCTGTCAGCTGTTTAGGACAATGGCTGAAGCTTTTTTAACCAAATCAGGTTTTTTAAATACCTAAAAATGAGACACCCTAGCTTGGCAGCTCAGGAATTACGGCAGAAATGAAACCCTAAGAATTTTTTTTTCTCTTAAAATATGTTTTGACTCATGTTCCGTGAACGTCTGAACCAAGTCGTTTATTTGGATTACTGTTAAATATCTGGCAAAAAGACACAATGCATCAAAGCCTTATTTTTGCAGTGATGGAGCCCAAGTTTGCTATTCTGACAAATACAGCTGTTCAGGAGGAAAAAGGTGTGTTAATGTGCTGAATGAAGTTGCATCACCAGCTGCTCTTTGAGCCAGGCGGGACTCCAGCCTTGATCCCGCTTTCAGGGCATCCCCACTAAGTATTTGGGCCCCGGAAGGATGTGCGGGTGCTCGTTCAGCCGAAGCGCGAGCCACAAGCACACCCTGGTGAGCGGCCGCTCCCACACATCCTGCTGCTGGCTCTGGCTCTGCATGGCAATAATTGCTGATCAGCCCAAGTCAGAGCTTCATCAGCAAACCTTTAATGCACTGCTTCCCACTAAGTATTTTAGACAGAAAAATTAGCCAACGACCCTGGCATTTAAAAACCTCTTGTACTCCCCTTGTTTTCACTGTAAGGTGAAATGAAATGATTACGGACAGGAGTGATTTCTGGAGAACAGAGGCAACGGCCAAGAGCCGAACAGCTCTCTAAAAGCTGGGCTTGGGTGCGTGCGTGTGGAGGCCGGGGTGTCTGCACGCCAGGTGTCAATATGAAACTTGCCATGCTAACAAGAGCCTTGCAACAGGCTGTTACTTTGATTTTTTCCACCTGGTGCTTGGTGCAGCAATATGTCTGCCTTACCATGTGAGTTATCTGAGAAACTGTCAAAAGGCAGGAAAGATATGGGAAGTTTTTAAAAACCTGGCCGAGTCTGCCTTCTCAACAGTAACACTTTATGACACTTTTATTTTCATCCCAAACTTCAGATGCTTTATTCTCCAGCCCCCAGAGATGCTCCCCGGCTGTCTGCTCTGTGAAGCATCCTGGTGCTCTGTCCAGGGGTTCTCCTCAGCTTCCAGGCTCCTGCACACAAGTACAGAATGACCTTTCTGATCATGCAGAAAAAGAAAAATGTAGAATGTAAATATCTTCCGAAACATTTGGAAAATGAGAAAAAGCATATCTCTGTAATACACTTAAGAAAGCTTCATGTGCATATCTGAATCTCTCCACACCCACCACTTCCGCTGAGCTGTGGCCTTTGGTGCTCCCAGCAAACAGGAAAATGCGAAGTGCAAATACTAGGTAGGGAATTAACATGAAGGGGATAAAACTGAAGCAAAAAAGCAAATTAAGGAAAGCTCATAAGAGGTAGAAATCACATTTCAGCACCTTTCGCACTTGCAGAAGAACCTACATGTCTGCAATCCTGACTGCTCATTCAAACTTGAGCAGCAAGTGTGTGTAGGAAAAGGTTTTCCCCAGCTGTATCAACCTAACTTTCTTTACTCCCACTGAGAGCAGACCTGTACAGCATTACTACTGTGTGTGCCAGAGACTTTGCCCGATGATGTAGGAGAGTTGCTCTTCTTTTCTTAAGGGACAGAATTGGCTTTTTTCTATCAGAGGATTATTCCATTTCTTTATTCAGGGCAGATACTGGAAGACAGCCTGGGAAGGAGGGAGCAGTTTAATATTCCTTCTTCTCCCCATTATCCAAATCCACAGCATTTGCTATATGCTGTATTCTGATTGTAGAGCTACTTTCTGGTTTCAATAATCCTTAGCAAAAGTAATTTGGGAGCCTCAGAAACATTGGTGACATCTAGTTTTTTCCTAGGAGCACTATCAGCTGTCAGTGAGAGCATTCCTCATGGACACAGTTCCAAGCATCCAGGCTTGACCAGGGTTGTGTCTTCATCCACGAAGATTTGGGACACCAGAAACTCAGGACTCTCTCTTGAGCACTTGGAAATCTGCATCTGTGTCTCCAGGCCTCATCTCCTGCCTCTTCAGAAGGAACCAGAGATCCAGGGGGACCCCAAGGCTTTCATTGGAGTTAGGGTCCAGAGAGCTCTGGCTCAGGAAAGCTGTGAGAGAATAGAACAGAGGTAGAGAAGGAAAGAGGACAAGAAAAAGGAAGTTTCAACCAAATCTTTTTTTATTTTTTGAAGTAAATTTCCCAGTAGTCAGAAACCTGCTTTTTTGCAGCACAACTTTCTGGCCATCAGTTGAACTTTAGTTCAACTGATGTGATGATACAGCAAACAAAATATATTAATACTGTGGTAAACATAATGCTGTCAGTTAAACATATTCCTCAAATTAGAATTTTTTAAAATGATTTATCATCCATGAAAGACACCAAGTCAATTACATTCCACTTACATTATTTTTTAAAATATTTTTCGTGGCAGTAATATCAAGCCCAAATGAAGACCAAAGGAAAAAATAGGGAGCAAAAGTCCCCCCTGCTCAAATGAGTTGAAAAAATAATGCAAGACAGAGGAAAGAGGAGTAGCTCAAATATCTGATGAAAGACTTGGAGGATGTAAGAAAGGTTAATGGCAAAAATAGTATGGGGCAGTACAGATAAAGTGGGAGTAAAGCCATAACAGATTTATTTCCCCTCTGTCTCCAGTGCTGCGTTTGTTATAGTGTCCCAGGGAGATCAACCCCTTGTCTCAGTGCCTCGTGCTCCTGGGGGCTGGGACTTGGCTGCTGAACTCAAAATGGAAGTGATTCAGGGGCTGGTTTAAGGGCACGGCTCTTGCTGAGACCTCCTTCCCGAGACCAGCCATTCACTTCAGACTGGCCACCACCATGAAAGTTATTTACAGTGTGGTTACAGGAGGACATTCCTTCTAGCTCCAAGTCTCAGAAGTTGAGTGAAACTCACAAAACTTGAATAGTCAGGGGCTGACCTTACAGGGAGCCAAGAGAGGAAAATACTCGGAGCACTGCAATAATGAATGGACAGCCATTAATTTAAAACAAACCACATTGTTTCTTTTACTCAGCATAGGTAATGAAATCATGAAAGGAGTCCACAAGCTTTCAAAACAGCGGCATTAGACGGATTTCCACTGTCACAAGATCAAAGCAAGAGGCTTTGTTAGTCATAGCCAGACAGTGTCAGAAAAGGAAACCCTCCACCAGCCTAGCAGAACTGAGGCAGTCTCTCAGCCCACCCCTGCCTCCTCCAGCTCGTTCAGGCAAAACTACACTTACACACAGGGACCGTATTGACATCATCTTCCTCTCTTGATCCATCATCTTATCCCTCAGGCAGAGTAAACTCTGTGACACCCCTTTTTATTTCCAGAAATCAGCACTTTTCCTTCCTTATTTGGTCAATGTAGAAAGAAGTAGCAGGGAATTTTCTGGTAATCTCTGCTCCCCACACTTCATGATTCAATCAGGCACCATCTGAAATCTGTGTTACTGGAAGCACCTATAGCTTACACTGTTTCTATCTACAGCTAATACTTATATCTGATGGTCAATATTCTTCCATAGTAGGCCATGAAAAAGAAGTATTTAGGAAAATTCAGAGCCTGCTTTCTTACAGTTGTTCGGGAATTTGCATCTGAAACACACATAAAATGATTGACACACAATTAATGAATCATTCTCAATTTTGACAGTCAGGCTCTGCCACACCATCAATTTCCCATGTACAAGTGACCCTAAGCTGCAGCTCTCAAAGTGCTTCACGCTTTCAGGTTTTGAGCAGAAAAACAGAAGCGCCGGTTCTGGACTGTTACGGAAACAGATGATTTACATTGGACTTGGGTCTGCCCAAGACTCCTCTTAGTTTCAGTGTAATATACCCACTTCAGTTTTCTTCTTATCTTCCACCTTCATCTCTTCAGATTGTCTTCCTTTCTGATGTTTTCTGCTCTTTTATCTCTGAAGTCCCATCCTATTTAATTGTACATATTCCATAAAAAATCCTGTGGCATATGGCTTTGTGCGTTGAGGTACAGGAGACACACAGTGCGTGAATCAGAAAGTTTGTGGGTCACAATATCCCCATAATGCAGTCATAGGATGGTGGGATTCAGTCACTACCTCATAATTAGGATCTGAAGTATAACATTAAGCCTGAGGGACACTATCTTTGCAAGGCCACAAAAACCAATCCTTTACTTACCAGGAATGTGAAGCACAGCATTGGAAAAAAGGAAGGAAGCACTTGTCAGCAACTATTAAGAACACTATATGTTGTCCTCAAAAGAGTAGAAAAATACAAAGAAACAAATTTTAAGTAAATTTTAAGCCAAGAAGCTTAATGCATGCTTTTAGCATCATTTTACAGAACAATTCATCCTGAAGCTCTTAGGTTAAATCCACCTTAATTTTTCCCGCAGTAGGCAAACACAAACTGTAGATTCTGAGTCAGTGTGAGTCTGAGCCCCACTGGGCCCACTGGCCAGAGCCCAGCAGGCAAAACCAAGCAGCACCTTGGCAAGCACTCACGAGGAATCCTTCCAGGATATCACCTGGTTAATGCAGTAAAAACCAAACCAAGCAGCCAGAAAAGATGCACATTTGCAGTCAAATCTTACTGCTGTGGTGGACCTTACAAAGGGAAGAAGAAATTAAAAATGTACAATCCATTTCACTTGGATATGGAGGACAATCTGAAAAGCACCAGTTTTCAGACTCCAAAAAGCAAGCAAATATTTACCTGGAATGTAAGATACAAAGAGAGGACAGGGAAGTGCAGGTGTCCAGAAACTGTCCATACTGCTGCAGCCTTTTAGTTGATCATGAACATCTGGTATGAAACCCTGGAATGACAGTGTAAAAGATACCGAGATTACTGCTATACCACAACACGTCACCAACCTAAGCCAAGAGAAACTATAAGCATATAAGTTTTTGTTGAAAATACATGTTTGTCTGCCCAGTGTTTTAGTTTGCTGAAAAAATAAATTGCAGAATAATTTATTTATTTGCAACTAGCTAATAAACTACTGCTTTTGAACCCATAAACTGAAGAATACTAAGTGGGAAGTGTAGACAGTGGAAGGCAGGTGTGGCGTTGCCTGTTGCAATGAGGAGGAGGGCTGCTGGTTTGTTTCTTTGGTTATTTTTGCAGTCGTGTTCCTTTTCTTTAACAGGCATCTCTATGAAAATGGATTGCATGCTCACATGCATTGTCTGGGAAGGTGCTGCCGGTTCCCAGAACGAATTTGCAGTCACTGTAGAAAATGTAACATCTGCCACACGTGGATCCATTAAGCCAGTCCCTTCAAAACCAGTGCTGCCAGATGAATGCATTTTATGATTATAAAGCGGAAGAGCAAGCTATTTTATGTGGCCACTAATTGTCAGTGGTTTCCTTATGTTTCCCAGACATTCTCTAAGATAGTGGGAAATGGTTTCTTCACATATGGATGTCTGAGATTTTCATTCACAGTTCCTTTCACTGTGGGAAGAACAATCATGATCTCAAAAAACTTCATGAACTGCAACTTTGCAAAAACTACTCAAAGAAAATTTATAACTTCTATTTTCTGTGTTTTCATGAGTTATTTCACAATATTTCAAGATTTTGTAGACCTCTTAACAAGCAGTATGCACAGTTATCACTATAGGGAACATTTTGAAATAAAATGTTTTTCAAACATGAGAATGGATTTTTTTCCCTTTAAAATGTCAAAATTTAACATTGAGATCATTAAAAAAATGCAAAAAAATTTCTCCACTCTTGAATATTACAGACATTTTCCACACATTGCTTCTGTATCGATGAATTGCCATTTTCAGATAAAGAATGCTTAGTTTCAGAATTCCCAGTCACCTTTAAACTAAATTTATCATATCATTACACCACTGCCAGGAGAATAGTTCAAGGTGCACAGCTGTCAGCATCGTTCTGTCCCAAGTTGCCAATTGTCCCAAGGACAATTCATTTTCTCTTATTCTCCACCTTGCAAGCCTCCTTGTAATCACATTGGCTCCTCTGCAGCAGAGGAGAGAGATCTCTTGGGACTTCCAAGAACCATGCACATGACCGTAAGTTAAAGGCAGAAAAAGCAAACAGCAAAACTGAATCAGGTTTTCTCATATCCTGCAAGCAGCTTGTTTTAAAGGATATTATGCCATGGCATCACAGATAGAAGGGCTGTGAAAAGGTACAAAGAGGTCAAACAATGCCATTGATATGGTTTTCTTCTATGCCTCCTACATCCCCATGAAGTGGGTGAGCTGCTGTACAGTTAAATCACTAGAGAAACACCCAAACCCTACCTTGTGAAATCTGTGTCAAAATACTAGACCTGCAAAAAAACACTTTCCAGAGTACAGCAGTTTCAAGGGGTCTCATGATCGGTCCTCTTTTCCTCCTTCCCTCTGCCTTTCTCCTAAAACCTCACCATCCTCTTGCTTCTGAATAAGAGGTGCTGCATGGCTGCTGCAGTGGGGTGAGCCAGAGCCATGAGCTGGGAAGCCAGGAAATGCTTGATAGGCTGAAGTTTGAATGTTGAACCAAAGTCTCTCACTCTGATCTCCCTGCCCTTTGGCTGTGTGGTTGAGTGTGTTGCTGTCCCACAGGCACAAGGCTGCTCTGTCAGTCTGGCTGCTGCAACTCACCCTCTGCAGGTTCTGTCAAGCATGGCTGAGGCCGCAGTGTTCACTGACAAGAAAGGCATGAGACTCCAGTGAGCTTTGATTTGAAACTCTGTGAGGAGCAGGAGGGCTGAGCTGACATGCTGGTGCCAGACTGGATTGCCCAGAGGAGGTGTGCCTGGACTTGCCTAACCATCAGTATCTTCCTGACTCTTGCTGTCAGCCCATCAAAGAGGGTTAGAATGTCTGAAGTCTCAGCATTCAGCAAGTTGGGATGAGGTCTTTCCACAAGGCAGTGATTTAAACAGTATAAGTGCTGCATTGAAAGAGCTTAACACCTGAGAGGAAACACAAGTTGTTCCAGATTTGTAGACAGAAAAGGAAATGTGTTTTCACCAAATTTGCTCTACGTTTTTCTTTCCCCTTCAGCTTCATTTCTGGGCTGCTTCAGTCTCAGGCAATTGTAGCCCATTAATTACCAGCTGATTTCCCCTATACTTGCTGGCAAAGTCTGCATCATGTTGGTAGTGAGTAATGGAGAAGAGTGACCAGTTGTGCTTCAGCTCACTGCTTCAGTCTGCACTGACTGCCCAGCTCATCTCATGACCTCCTGCAGATGTTGAGCAGGTTACAACAGGTAGAAGTGAAGGTGTTCCCTGTCCCTATATACTGTATGTGCTCTACTCTTACACACCAAGAGAACTGACCTGACACAGCAGTACTTCATGCTAAGCCTCCTCACCTTCCTTCCTGCCTCCTTCCTTCACTGCATCCCAGGTCATCCTCCCTCCCATAGCTTTATAGACTTCCTGGGTCAGTGACTGTCCTATTTCTTTCTCCTACCTGCAAAACCATGTCCTTCTACCTCTTATTCAGCTCAGTCATAGCTGCACCAAAGCCTGGAGTCAGCAAAAAAAATATTTTTTTGCCTCTCCTCTCCTCTCCTCTCCTCTCCTCTCCTCTCCTC
>VZRR01011663.1:779132-820153 GCA_013398015.1 Oreocharis arfaki
CCCCTCCCCTCCCCTCTCCTCTCCTCTCCTCTCCTCTCCTCTCGTTTTTTTGGTGGATGTTTATATTAAATACAACCTGCCCAAACCCAACCTCTTCTTATTGAGGCTAACAAAAAAAACATGTCCAACATTTGTGGGCCAAGCCGTTCTGAAGGTAGGACAACCCCCCAGAAATTAAGAAAGCATTCCAGAAGGGAAGGGCAGAATGTTTTGACACATCATGCATTCTGCTCCAACCAATCAGTCATCTGGGGGAAAAACTCTGAAACCGTGTAAAGCAAAACAGACAAAATTTCAGAAGATGTGGCTTGTTGGGGGGATTGATTGAGGCATAGAGATGAAACTGGGGATCCCACCTGGAAGACAGGTTTGAGTCCAACTATGTAGCAGCTACTGCTGTTTCATAAAACTGTAAGTTTTGGCAACAGAAGCTGTTGGAGGGGAGGGGCTAAATGGATGTCCACGCGGAGTAACTAAGAAAACATGCGTTTTTATTTTCAAAGAACAGCTGAGATTGGGTCAGCTGGTTGTGATAAAGGAGATTTCACTGTTTCTGAACTGATACATAGGGAAGGATTATGGGGTGTTCCGAAAGTCAATGGAAAAGCAATTCCAAAATAACAGCAATTCTAAGTTCCTTTGGTATTTGTTGTAATAATATTTGTTACTGGAAATTTATTTGGTACAAAACAGAAGTGTTAGCTATCATGCTTCCTCTGGTATTCAGCATTGTAAAATCAATGTGCTGGGTTTTGTTTTGGTTTTTTTTTTTTTTGCACAGTAAACTGTACTGCTTTTGAGCAGTGAGAACACTGTGAAACAGAAGGATTAAGAGCTTACTGGGGGCACATCAAATTTTGTACCACCACAGTTATATCTTCAGGCTATCATGACTATATTAATATATTATAGCATGGGAGGGCTGTCAGAGCGAGCTCAGATGGAGCCCAGCCCACTCTTACCAGATTGTTCCAATGCTAATTTACAGCCCAAACCTCGGGAGGTTGTTGTTCTTTGTGATAAACCTGTAGGTTATGTTCTAGAATGATAGTCACTCTGAGGGGAAAAAATTGCTTTCTTGACCTGGGGTAAATCTGTTTTATTACCGCATAGTTACCCCTTTAAACTGTATCCTACTTTTTGTCCTGTTTTCTTCTTAGGCTCTCTCTCTCTTCCTTCTTTTCCCTCCTCTATTGTCCTCTTTTGCACACTAGATTCTTGAACAGTAACCCACTTTACAGAGCAATAGCCTGGAAATCAGAGATGTGTTCTGGGATACAAAATGAATGCACGGAGGTACCGCCACTTCAAAATTTCAGGAATTTCTGCTCTGGTGCAGCTTTCTAAAAACACTGCCTACTTGAGCTTTGTAGTCCACAGGTGAAACCTCCATTGTTGCTGGCACCACATAAGACTTCAGCTTGATTTCATGTCACATTTTCTAAGAATTGTTTGCCTGGTTTTACCTTTTTTTTTTTTTCTTAGCAGGGAACCCTGCCTTTTCAGAGGTAACCTCCTGTTTTGCCTCTGCCTTTGCTTTCTAGCATCTCTGAGGTGGAATCTGTCCCTGCTCCATCGGGTAAACCAGCAGACTGCAAGTGTTTCTCTGCAGTACAGGATCTTTCTTTCCTCTTTCTTAGGTATGTGGCTTTTATTATTTTAATCCATAAAGAGTGCAGCTCTTGGGCATTTCTTCAGGACTTATCTTCAGACACTACCGTGGATCTCACCAGCTCTTTGCTTCTCAGGATCCCTTTCTTTCTGTGTCCCCTCTGTGCATGCCATTGTGAGTCTGCAGGTTTCAGTGGGTCTCCACCAAGGTGCAAAGGCAGTGAGCACCCCAAATACTCCGACTAGAAAGGCTAGCCTCTGAAAAAGGACATGAAATGCTTCATTTGCTTCTTAGTCATCGCAATCTATCTTTTCTCAACTAGTATAGGATCATCAGGAAGGTGATACCAAAGCATGAAAGACAATCTTAAAGCACATAAAGAGAACAAGCAAATAAGCAATGGTGATGGAGCCTTTTTGACAGTGGGATTCTGACCTTGAAAAATCACCCCAGTGTTTGAAATTATGGAAGGCAGATCTTGTGTGAAGCGTCTTTCATCCCCGTGACTAGACCCGTTAAAGACTGAGTAGTCTAATGCTCTCTGTGCATCCTATCAAGGGATGGGAACCAAAAATCTGAGAGCACCAGAGAAAATGAAAGGTGAATTTTTAAACCCAATGCAAACTAAAAACCTCAGAAAATGTAATTGTATGCCATCTTAATAAAGTGTCTAACTGTGACTTTAGAAATGAGGTTCTATTCACCCAGAGGCATCAATTTTCAAACTGCAGAAAAGAAAAGGAGAAAAAATTTAGAAGTAATAATCTTTGTTGCTTTATCAGTGAAATCCAGGTGAAGAACTCACTGTTTGTAGTAGTTAAACATTTGGATTTTACATGAGCTACAGGAAATGAAACAAGTCCCCTGAAAAGATTAACTATCCATTTTCTAGGGTTGATGAGTTGACAGCTCCACAGTGTTTCCCAGATCAGGTTAGAGGCAGCACAATAGTACCTTATTGAGGAGGAAGTACCACCGCCTAATGAGAGAAAACTGAAAAGTTGCTATAGTGTGTCACAAAGAAGGATTCTGTTAGACATTTCTCTTAATACAAACAAATGCACCTGCAATCTACCCAGGAATTTAAGCAAAATTCCCCCTCCTCCTCCACTTTCCTCATAGCAACAGGAATGGTCTGAAAATATAGAACTGAAGAATGAAGATTGTTTGTAATTTAGTTGCAGTTCAATATATGAAAGAAAAAATATGAGTCAATATATGAGACAAGCAAAATGTGACTTAAAGCATTTCCTTAAAATATTATCCTAAAAAGGTATGTTTTTTCAGAAATAAAAACAACCTTGAGAACAAAGGCCTTGCAATTTCAGTAGTATCCAGGCATGTAAATTGATCTACTGCTGTTTGTTTTGAGCCACCCTTTAAGTTATGGTGTAGTGCAGAGTGGGAGTCAGTTTACAATACCAAGGCTTTAGTGGGTAGAAAGGCACAATAAATGTTCCCACAAATGCCATTCTGAATTCCCAGAAAAGTGAGGACCATAAGTAAGCCTCAGCCTATGAAACTGTATTTAAAGACTTATTTCCATCTCTATGCATTTATTTGCCGGGAGACAAGGAAAAACAGTGTTTTCCAAGATTGTGGTGGTTGTATTTGTAATCCGTAGATTTGTGTTCTCCTTGCTTACGATGCTGACTCTCTAGCTGATGGTCAGCAGGCAGCCCCAGAGGTCAGGCAGTGATTTAACGCACAAACCTGAGCCCTCACAGAATCAGTTGGAGCCTTTCCTAATGCTTTTTTTCTTCCTTGTTTGTCAACAGAGCAGCAGCAAGAAACAACAAAACTGTGCTTGTTTTGTTGGGTGTTCACAGCTCCAAACTCGGAAGATAAAAAAAAATTCTCATGTGATTCATCTCAAGAGAAGAAATCACCAAGAGGAAGAAAGTCAAAATCTCACTCTCTCCAGAAATCTCACTCTCTTTCTACCTACAGCTAATTCTCAATCCAATATAGTGTTTATGAGTTTGGAGGAAATTTGCCTAAACCTGGAATAATTCATGGCACCACCAACTTTTCCAAACTTTCTTGTTTTGCAAATAGCTTCTAATTTTGGGTCCCAGCCCAGTTGTGATCAGCAGCTGAGCAGGTCATCAGTGTTACATGGACTTTCTGCCACAAGGAGGGCCTCTCAACCAAAAACAGACTGTGAATAAAAGGTGTGAGGGAGTTAAAACAGTGGCAACAGCAGCACTTGCATGTAGAATATCTTCCTGCAGGCAACTTTAGGGCTCAAAATTGGCCACACAAATAGAAGGCAATGATAAAAGAGCACAGTGATGTATGTGGCAGGCCAGTTGTATGTGTGCAAACACAGATGGTTTTGGGGGCTGGCAAGGTAATGCCCTTGGTCAGCATTTGCTGTTCATTGTGTAGGAAATGTGCCATGAAAGCAGCTTTGAACCAAATGGGACATCCAGAATCAAGTGTGTCAGTGAAGTCTCTTTCCAGTCATAGTGAAAACTGCACCACTTTCCACTACCCAGAAGTGACTGGCCACAGCACGTGAGAAATCACTCCAATGTTTATGTGGGGAAGAAAAGTATGAACACAGGATCTTCAGCCACAGGGATACAGCTGAATGCAAACCTCCAAAATGCTTTCTCTGTTGGCCATTAGCCTTCTGTGAAATCCATCTCCCATAGCAGGTGGGGAATCCAGTGAATGTTGGCATGACATCCTCAGTGCATGGCTGCAGTGCAGTTATAGCTGGCCATGTTAATGATTTATCTCTGAATGTGTTTCTGAGACATGTGCCACATGTCACAGCAAATTAAGTTGGTGTGAAGGAGGCTTCAAAACATAGTTCCTTAAATGTTATGGCACTGGTCCAATTTTACTTCATTAAGTTACTGCAGTATAAAACAGAACTCAGGCAGTTCTTCTGAGGACTATAATTGCTCCACAGTTGAGCAGTGACCTGCCCAGCTACAGTGGAATGACCATCAAAAAGATCCTTCACAGTTATACAGGCTTGATTTTAATGCGCAAAACATTTCTTTCTTGTTTCAAATTCAGTGTTGCTAAAAATGAAGGATAGTTCCTTTTTAGAGGTGAGGAAGTATGTACAAACTTGTTCAAAGAAATGTGAGGATTAAAACCAAATATGCAGAAAGTTCTACTGCAGTTCATACTAACACCCTTTTTAACAGAGCAGGAAAGGTTTTAAATGTCAGTAAATGTCAGCAAATGACATAAAAGGTTAAAAATGCAATTTTTGAATGCAACTGGTAAGAGACTCACTGCTAAAGTTAAGGTCTGCTAGATATGTTTACCATAGAAATTTGAATATATTTTTCTTCACTGTCTGGCTATGAAGTCAAAGCCAGCTGCCAAACTCCAGGGCCATATTTCACAAGGGCCTTGATGTACCCTGCAGATTTGTGCCTCTAACTCTTTTCATGCTCCCTTTCTGGTGCCAAAGTATGTGTACATTCAAAATTCAGAGTCAGAAATTTCATTTTTATGCAGTGTGGAACTGATTCAGCAAACCATGTACATGCATGTTTAAACCTCAGTGGCCTAATTGGGGTTGAACGCACCAAAGCCAGACCAGCTATCCCCAGTGACCCCAGCCACCAGAGCATCTACCGTGGGTCATTACCATGCCTTTCTCCTTTACAGATTATAGTGCATATATTTTCTCTGAACACTCTAGGATGACTCATGAATGGCATCCAGTGGCTGCAGAGGGGAATATTAATGGGAGAAGGATCTGGTCCATCAGCAGGCACCTAGATTTTCTGTGCTTAATGAAGCAGCCTTTCTGATTTTGGAGCTTTTACCTATTTAAATTGTAATGCACCCAAAACCTTAAGGGCTAAAAGAAGTGAAAACAGTTGGAAGCTGCCTCTAAAAATTTGGCTCTAAACCTGTATCTCCTTGTGATTTCTCCACCAGGAAAGCAGAAGAACATTTAGGCTCAGTACTTTAGGGCAGAACCGCTGTGGTGATAAATCAGATACTGATCTGAGGGTATGAGGTAAGCCCAATTACAACAGCAATGGAGCTGCCTCCCACCGGTGGCTTTAGGTCAACATTTTGGGCTAATCACCTTAGCTGGGTAAGTGCTCATAAATCAAGAACTGCCTGGAAACTGTTTTTCTCTTCACGTGGCTGAGATGCTCAGGGCAGCCTGTCTGCTCTTCAGAGGAGCCTCCCACTGCGGAGTGGGAAGCGCTGTGGGGAGGGCAAGAACCAGGGACTTCTCACAGGCAAAAAGCACAAGGTAGCAGCTCTAACAATACTTTTAAAAGAAGGCCGTGGAAAAGGGCATTGCTTCTCATCTACCTATAGCTGGACTCTGAAGCCAGGGCTTCTCCCTTACCCTTCCCTCACAGGGCAGTGAAAGGGCTCTCTGCACATAGAGAAAAGAAGAGGGGAAGAACTGATCCTTTTGGAAGACCCTTCACAACCTTCTGCTATCACGGCTCTGAACAAGCAGATTAGTGCAGTTCAGCCAACTGTGCTCTTCCCCAGCTTCCCCACCACAATGACCACTGCGGCAGTGTCCCTGGAACTTGTGGGGAGAGAGGAAGCCCAGCTGTGGATGGTCCCTGCATTCCTGCAGAGATACTAGTGACAGTTCCAGGAGATGTCCTGAAACAAGAATTGTTTCACTCCTTCCTTTGTCTCCAGTAACAAGTGACAGGGCAAAAGGAAGATGCCTCAAGTTGCATCAGGAGTGGTTTAGATTTAGATATTAGGGAATATTTCTTCACAAAAAGGGTTGCCATCAGAATAGGCTGCCCAGGGAAGTGGTGGAGTGACCATCCCTAGTGGTATTTAAAAGACATGTAGATGTGGCACTTAGGGACCTGGTTCAGTGGCAAGCTTAACACTGCTAGGTTTATGGTCAGACTCAATGATCTTAAGGACCTTTCCCCACCTAAATGTGCCTGTGATTCTATCCACTGCACTGGAAATGCACCTTATCAGCTCTTGTAAGAGGAACAAGAAACAGAAGAGATAATTGTATTGGTTTTTGCAAAGATTTGTTTTCTTTAAGGCATATGTGAACACAGTCCACAAAATAGAGGTTATAAATAGGCAGAATATATGGGAAGTAGTATAATGTGGTGTACTCATATTTTAAATCCTGTAGGGTGACCCTGACTGAAGCAGTGTACAAAAGAGAGGGCAACAGGGATACAGAGCAGTTTTCAGAGAATAAGCACTTTCTGCTTCATTAAGGGAAACTGTGGATCTCTGATCTCTAAAATGAGCCAGCCTTAGGAGTCTGAACAAGGGACAGCCATTCACTATTTTTAACTGTGCAGGAACTGGGACACCCAGTGAAATTACCGAGAACTGGGTTCAAAACATCAAAAAGAGTCTTCTTTCTTACACACAGCATTATTCAGCCCAAGGGTTCGTTGCCATAGGATACTGCAGAGGCCAAAAGTATAAATGGATACAAAAAAAGATTAGTCAAATTTATGGAATATAGGTCCACTGGCAACTATTAAAAACAATGGTCCAGATGCAACGTCTGGCATTAGGAAGTCTCTAAACTGTTGACTGCCAGGATCTGGGGATTATAGGAGGGGAAGGAATGCTCTGTAAATGCCTTATTTCTTTTCTTTTCCAAAGTATCTGCCACTGGTCACTGCTGAAGACAGACATTGGGCTAAATAGATGTGTGTTCACAGCTCACAGCAGTTCCCATGTTTCTCCCAGAACAGGGAGCTGGAGTTGCCTCATTTCAAGCTTCTATTTGCTTTCAAGTAAGCTCTTAAGCCACACTCAACTCACAAGTATCTGACTACCTGCCAATCAAGCATTTAGCAACATCGTTAACATCTGTCACTAACACTTGGACTTTCTTTGGTGAAATGTTTTGGAATGCTTTCAGATTTTTTTTTTGGTCAACCCCAGAGGCTTTTATTCTTGCTCTAGATATCAGCTGTCCCCTTGTCTTTGGCAGAAAACTCTTTCTACCCTATTTTCATGATCTCCTGCAAGCTGCAGTTTCCTCACTCAAGTGTTGTCTCTTGTCAGAGCTGCACTGATTTTCAGTTATGATTGAAAAAAGCTGCTCCAAGCTTCTGGTGATTTGAATTCACTTTAAAATTAAAATAATTTTGAGGTGCGCTTAGCCTGACTTCTTCAAAGCTTAAAGTAAACCACACAGTGACTGAGCTGGTACAACTTGGTACAACCCTGCTTATCTGCTGTGCTCCTTGCATTCCTGTCCATAAAAACCTGGCTTAGGTCTGCCACATTAGTGTAGGTGACTCAGAGTATGTCTCACAGACAGATCTGCTAAGGGCATCAGTACAAGAGTCTGCAATTTATACTGGGCTGAAAATATCAAGATCCATTTTACCTCTGTCCAAGTCCCAAATCTTTAAATCAGTTAGTTCAGACAGAACTGATTTTCAGTGCATTTATTCTTAGTTCTCATCCTTACAGAAATGCACACATAATCTGAGACTCCCTCAAAAGCATTGAATATGTTAAATCCCATGATTGCACACCAATTCTGCTTTAAACAGTGACAGGACACAGAAAGCACATAACAATAATCTCTAATATGTCAGAATTTCTCCTGGTTAGCAGAGAAATCTAACAAAAAAAAGTATTTTCAGCATAGGCCGGGGAAGGTATGTCCTTCCAGAGATACTTCCATTCACGTCAGCACTTAAGCCACGGTGAACATCATTTAGTAAATCCTCCAGATGAAGAGAAACACGTCATTGAAAGACTCCACCACACAGGTGCAGTGTTTGAGGGTGATTTTTGCAGCTGTTACAGACAGAAAATGAAGGGCGAAACCTCAGCCCCAGAGGAAAAGTTACATGGAAACAATTGTCCTCAAGCCTGTGAGCAATATTGGTACTAAGGGGAATGGTGATTAGAACTGGCTATTTCAGGCTAATTAAGTCAGTCACACTGTGCACTAAACTCGGCTCCAGAGTTAAATCATCCACCCAGAGCCCAGGTATTTCTCCCCAGTGCTTCCCTCCATGAGCAAGGCCAGTGTTGCTCAGCTGTGGGCTTTGAAAATGCTGCTGAAACTGTAGCAGAAACTATGTTCGAAACACCACTGTGGGATATTCATAGCTCAAGACACTTCAGTAGAAAGATCTGTAGCATTAACAGTCTTGAAAGCAGAATGACACAGTCAGGAAAGGAGGCCAATTTATTACACGTTTCCCAGGCACCTTAGGATGGACCAGTGGCCCCTCAGGAGGTTACAGCTTCTCTCCACTGGTGTGGAGAGCCTCTGGGTGAGGTTAGAAATCTAACATATGGATGACTACAGCTGGTGAAACAGATGTAATCCTAACAGCTTAACCCCATTCTCAGTGATGTTAACTGGAGTTACTCAGCTGCTCTCAGTAAAATCCACATTGGGCATGTGCCTATTATTTAGTTTATCTCCAACTAAATCCACCAATCTTTCTTTTCTCCCTCAAGTAATGAAACCAAGTTAATATAACAATAATACCCATTGTTCACAGAGTACTAACAATGTGCCTTGCTTGGCTACTGTACAGGATGAGGCTAAGCCTAGAAATTTTCCAAGAAGTTGTGCTGGCAGCACGTATGCTGTTTATATAAAAAAATAAATAAATAATTTTAATGCCCCCAGTGGTAAGCTCAAAAAACAACAATCTCTGCCAAGCAAAAGAAAGATGAAGTTGATGTAGGAAAATAAGTCAGGGACATTTAAGAGAACATAACAAGTAACAGAAAATACATAAATGAAAAAGTAACTAAAAACATATGATAGCGGAAAGATAATGTTATGTGTTTAACCATGGGGGTGTTTAATTATCTTTTATTATCTTTTATTATCACCTTCTATTATGTACATATTACAGGTATGTATAAATTCTAAGTATTCATCACTTGCTGTTGTAACAGATTTGCAGTAATTGTGTGTATTCATGTTCAACAAACTGCAAAAGACAAAGACAGGAGCTTTGAATAATCTGTTTTCACACTTCAGTTATTTCTTCTGGTTTTCTCCGTTAGTACTTTCCTATTTCTGCAGAAGGAGCAATCTCTCACAACACACAGCAGTACTTCTGACACCGTTGTTGAGTGACTTTGAGTGACCCACGAGTACTTCCCAAATAAAGTGTATTGCAGCTGCTGTTGGATGAATATTTGTTCTTCTGAAGAACCAGGTGTAGTCTGGGCAGAGGCAGAGGAAGGGAATGTAGCAGATCCAGGTTATACCTATGCTAAAACTACAGGGCATTGGAATTTTAATTCAGATCAGAAGGGTGCTTTCAAATTAGAACTCCCAGTCATTCCCATTTACTGCATTTTGGCCTGCCTGATGCAGTGCAGTTGCTCTTGGGTCTGTGGGATCAGATCAATGACATTCCAAAGTGAGTCACCCTAGAAGATGTATACAGCAGTTTCTACACCAACTGTTTAGCTCTATGGGGCTTGTCCCATTGCATTGGTTACAAACATAAACACAACATTTCTGTACTAAAAACTGGGGGGGGAAATGGTTTTGTGCTCTGTTTCTGTTTAGCTTCAGGGAAATGATACCTAATCTCTGTCCTAAGATACAAACACATACGTGCTCCAGGAAGAAACCCCGGACAGGTAAGTGTGGCTTGATCTTACCTGAACAAAATTAGGTGTGTTGCAAGAGAGTTATTACACAACCAATGCAATCTGGAGCTTTTCCGAGTACTACCTCTCAAAATTATTTTTCGCTTAACGTGGTATTTGGTGAACTGTTCCTTACGGTGCACCATTTTCCGTTTTCAGTGACTGGAAGGTACACGTGTGCATCAGACCTGGATTGCTGTAATGTCATGACACCGTGCAGTGCAGTGATTACATCAGCACCTCCCCTCACTGAGCAACATCTGCCAGTGTTTGCAAGCAGGTAGAGGCAGTGAGGTTAGCTCTAACCCATGCATCTTGGTAGCTGCTAATCCTGAGGCATCACTGCATGGAGTTTTGTAAGGTGCTTTTGCATACTGGCCTCACATACTTCTAAACCCACGGAAACACACAGATTCTGGGGCAATGAAGGCTTTCCTCTTCCTCTAGAGCAGCATGGTTTACATGTTCGTATCACTGCTGTCAGCATCCTGCCATGCTTTGATTTTCCTTGGCAGAGGGCAAGTGCAGCATGGGTGAGCTCGGTGTAGTAGCTCAGCCTCCCCTACTGCGAGAAGTCCCTGCTCAGCGAAGCATGCCCTTCTCCACACCGTGGCAGGGCTGTGGTTCCGGCGTTTTGGCTCCCACAAAGCCATGTCTGACGCTTTCCTTCTGCATAACAAACAGCAAGTCCTGAACCTTTTCTGGAAGCAATTAAAAGAGCAGATAAGTGGGAGTGATGGCAATAATTTACCTGGTCTTGTGAATGTCTTGATTATACTACAAGTCAAGGCATAGCCCAGAGTGGAAGACCTGCACATGTGTATGGTAAAGTTTCTGGGAAATAACTGGAGGAGCTACTGACGTAAAATTAGCAGATTTGGCTCTACTCTCACCGGGATAAAGTGTCCCTTTTGGCTAGTGCTCACTTTGCACTGCTTAGAGGATGAGCCCTTCATTTTCAGCTCTTGCAGCAACACAGCATAATGGCTGCCCTTCCATGAAAGGAGTAGGATGTTACATTTCTGCATCTTGGAAATTCTTGTATTTGTTTTGTCAACAACTGAAGAAAGAAGATAAAAGATGTTTTGATTCACAGGTATATTTATTTTCACTAAACAAGAATATATAGCTTCTCATATCAGTGTCTTATCAAACACGTTCCTGTCATTGCAGGTATGCACTAAAGGAAAAAAATGTGTTCAGACAAATCTGTATCGAAAGGTTAACAAGATATAAATGATCTTAGGAGAGGTATTCTTCCCCACTGCTACAGAGATTGGCATGAAGTAAAGCAGTTGCTCCCTTTGAAGCACTGCCAGCATAAATAACTCAGAGTAAGAATTTTGGTTTTCATAACAAATGCTGAAATGCAAGAGAACTATGCACTGATGAATATACTGTATAGCTCAGTGGGACTAGATAACTCAGATAGAGTTTAGCTACAGCATAAACAAAATATCTTCCAAATTTTTTTTTTTTTATGTAGAAGGTGTCAATTATGTAAAATGATTCCATGATAGTAACAATAGAATTCAAAGGCAGATTTGCGTCTTTCAAACCCCTCCAGACTTTAGACTTCCTCAGCTTTAGGAGGGAAAGTTCTCACCTGCAAAGACAATTGTGGAGCACAGGAGCCCAGCTTTTCTCAGCAAACATTTGCACAGATTATTCGTTTTCCCATCTCCTGTTTGTTCTGATCTCTGATTTCCACCTGATTTACCACCTGAGTGCCTTTGAAACAATTTTTCTCATTTCTTTTTTTTCTTGGAGAGAATGAAGAAAGACAAATCAAGAAACTGTTTGACTTTGCTAGCATCCCTGAAGATACCAAACATTAACATGAGAGCAGTTATACAAATTCCCAGAGAAAAAAATAAGACTGTCTTTGATTTTGGCCCAGATGTGGGCTGGTATGTACTGGAGATGGGACACTGCTGGACTGAGAGATGCCTCATAGTTGTCATGGAAGGATCTGGGTGCAAATTTGTCCCCCCTGACTTAATCTGCCCAAATTTAAGATTTTTTTTTCCTCAAGATGTGCAGGTTTTTCTCCTGAAGTTAATGGAAAAAAATGAGTACCTCCAAAGGAGGATTCACCTTATGTACCCTTTAGACACCTGTCTTAAGTTGAATTACACCCTGACGGCATGTATCTGTGTTCACTGACTGCAGCGGTGTTCCCAGTTCATATCACCAGAGAACCAATCAGTAGGTGACTTACTTTTTGGTGGTATAAGGAATCCAGCCTAGTGATCTGGACACCCTGGGAGCTCCGTGCTCTTCCTTTGTTCTCACCTCCCATCTCAACCAAGCACAATAATGAGGAGCTGAAGGTCTGTGCCAGATTTTCAACACCCACACCTCTGATACACTTATCAGAGTGCAGCTCCTTGTGCTGTGAGCGTAGCTGGTGTCCACCACCACCCTGCTCAGAGCATGTCAGCAGAGGCAGCTTTGTGCTGCTGTAATCATGTGATTAACACACATCTCTGCTCACTTACAGGCAGATACAGAGGCATTCAGGTCTGCACCACCTTTAAGGGCCTGGCCCACCTGAAAGGTAGTGCAGTGTGCCTGGCTCCAGTGGGGCTGGGCTGCAGGGATGTTAGGGGCTGTTTACAGATGCCACCTCTGTGGGTGCTCATGAAACAGGGACATGTCCGAAGACTTTTCATTCCTTTCCTCCACACAATGACCGGTCCAGAGGTACACAACTTTATTCCTGCTCTTCAGAGATGTCTTGCTTTGCAAAAGGCATAGGAGACCATGGTGCTATGTGGAGAATGGTATACTCCCCTGACACAGCCCAGCACAAACTCCTGCTACATGTGAGCATGGCTCTGTCCAGCTCCAGAGAACGGGGCAGTTGTATTTGGATTTCCTCCAGTGCACGTCTCCTAGACATCAAGATGATTTAGCAAGAACATCCCATACCCAAAGATTACAGACCAAACTAAATAAAGCCCCTGTGTGGGTGTGTAAAGCCCAAAACACTGGAGAAGCAAGAGGTTTCTGTTGCATTTCTCTGTATGGGTGTATGTGTTTTATGAGTCTGCAAGGCCCAAATCTACAGGAAATGGCAAATATATTTAGAACCAAACTTCAGAAAGCCCACAGAAGGAATTGCACTGCATATCACAGCCCCACAAGCTGGGCCTGGGGAAGGATGAGTATTTGTGCATGCTGTCTTGCAGGCAGACACAGTGGTTGGGTCTGAAGGGAAGAGGTTATTGACAATACACTCTCCTGAGCCCCAGCTCTTAAGCATCTACACAGTCTCCTCCCTGGTGACACTTGCAGACCTGGCTCTGGAGTGCTCAGAATGAAGCAATTGGTTTCTGCTGGATGGAGCATGTCCATGTATTCCAACTGCAACACAATGCCCCCATCAAGAGTGAACTTTAGGTTCCCTAAAAAACCACTCTTTTCTCTTTTCAGTTCTTCATGAGCTATCCATTGGAGCTGGTATGACTAGGCTAGTAAAGAAAAGGCACCAGTAGCATCAAATGCACAGGAGAATAACACATGAGACTGTTTAAAGGGTATACTAGGATTTTATTGTTTATGCATGCATCAGCACAAACAAACTGAATGTATCATGGTGCCTCTTTTATTCACTTATTTGACTTTCCTGACCTATGTACTTGTACAACTGCAGCCGAGCAGGTGAGTAAAATGTTTGCAGGTTCAGCCCCACCTAGTAAAGCAGGCTACTAAGCATCTATTAAAAGGCTGACCTGGAATTAAAAAAGGAAAGTCTGCTGCCAAACACAAATAGCAAAGAAAAAAATTTTGAAAATAGAAGGAACAAGTTTCTACGTGTACTTATTTTCCTAGGAGTGCACCACTTGTGAATTCATATTTCTTGACGGCCACTCTGCTGACAGCTCTTTTGGAAAGGTAAACAGATCATCCTGCTCCAGAACAGTGGGAAAAAAACCTGTCTTTACATTTACTCATTCTTGTTTTTAAAATTTTCAGCTGCTTACTCAGGTCTCAAGTATTTGTAGAGCCAGATGAAAAGGAGGTTGATGGAACACATTTGCTCTACACAAATTTTAATTGCTGCTTTGATAGGCATATCAGAGGAGGTCAGGAGAAGTGAAATGAGCTATGACTTGGGTGGTCTCTCTCAAGTGAACCTCAAGCACACAATCCCTCTTATCTCCATTGAAGTGGGGCAAGAAAGATTTACAAGGCCACCAGGATCTGAACGAGCTGAAGCCTGGAGACCCTGACTGTTGCAGAATGCTTCCTATACCTCAGTGTTAAAGTTTAACAGCAGGTCTTGTGGTGTGCTTTGCATTCTCCATGGGAAAACACATGGACAGGTCATGCACTGCCCAAACACCCTCTGCAAGATTTAAGTACCCACAGAAAAGGACTGTGGTGCCAGCTGGTGTGAATCAGGGGAGCTCCTCTGTTCTCAAGGGAGCTCTGCAGATTGGCACTACTGAAGACATTGCCTAATGCTGTTCTATCTAGAATGTACTTACTTTAATTTCTGAAAGTTAAGTGGAAAACAAAATCCAAACAACTCACATCCAAGCTGTCTTGTTTATCAGAAGAAACAGTAACTTAGAAAAATGCAAGCATGACCTTTAATGAGGTTTAGCAGATCTGCTTAGGATTTGGATACCACTAGGAGAACCCAGCTCACAGACCACTTCCCTGAGCCTTTTTCTCTGCTCTCGTTGTAAACGCACAGAGCTGAATCACTCCCACATTGCTGCACTGTTATTGTGGTACCGGGGCAAAAATATTTGGCAGACATTTCAAAGTAAATGCTTCAGATGGAATGACGGCAGCCGAGGAGCAGAACGCCAAGATTAAGGAAAGTGTGTGCTCTGCAACGCAGGGAAGCTTTTTTGGAAGGAATGCTAAAAAGAAGTTTGGTCAAATTTTAGCATAATTGGTATTAACTTTTACTAGAAATAAGACATCGAAGCGGTCAATACTTGATGTGCAGTATTTAAAGGATTGTTCAGAATATTAGGCAAACAAGAATAAAAATTTCCTGTCTGAAGAAAACGGGGGGTTAATTCATCGATACTGTAAAGAATACGCATTCCACTGGGAAATTCTATTCTAGCAATATAAATTCCTCACAAAAAGACTGCAGTGAGGCTTGGTGTATAGAAAAAACAGATATTTTGTGCTATTATTGTGGCTCATTTACCTCACCAAAACCTTTTCCATTAGAAGTTGCTGTTTTCAAGGACTTTTTATAACTTGGACATCAGAATTGGCTTATAGCTATGACTTGGTAAATAAAAGCTTGGCCTGAGATGCACTTATAATGCCAAAGTTTTAAAAAAAGGTATTAGTTTGGACACTTTTGGTTATAGAAGAGCAAGAAAATAAAATTTTTCTGGTCTTATAGCATTTAAAAATGGCTTTGGTCTACAAAGGCAATTTGTTAGGCAATTAGTCCAATTGCTCTAATTCCCTTCAGGATACCAAAAAATCAATGGTTGAGACACTAGACTTGAAAATGACTTTCCCATATGCAGTGAATACTTTTCATAAAAATTATTAAACTGATCTTTTAATCTGCTTTGCACATACATTTAAGAGTTGGATTCGGTGATCCTTGTGGGTCCCTTCCAACTCAGAATACTCTGTGATTCTGTGATACAGTGAAACTGCTCACCTGCCAATCCCATCAAGAGAGAATTTGACTTGTGACACAGACTGAAATGTGTTTTCTGTGCCTCCAGGAGTCTGCAAAGTGGTTGGAGTCTCTCCAGTGGGCTCTCTGCAGTCTCACATGCATTTGTATGTGTTTTCCATGGCTCCCAGAGCATCCCTCAGCAGCACCCTAGGAAACCTGCTGCTTGCATGTATGGCACAGGGAGTAACAATTCTGTTGCTGTTTCCTAAACACAAGCAAAACAAAAGAAAGACCCTCCCCAAGACCCCCAACAAAACACCAGTGTGCTAAAATGTCCCACATTGTAGTTCATCAGTATATCGAGCTACAAATATATGATTTCCCCTATAGCTTTGGTTTTTCCTTCTATGTTCACCTGAACTTCTGACGGATCTGTTGTTCCTGCAGAATATCATTGAAGCCTTTTCTTTCCTTCCCCATGGCACTAAAAGCCCTGAGTACTTCAAAGGAGACCCCACACAGTGCTGAGCACTGCCATTGCCATTGTTAACTGTCCTACACCCACCAAACTGCCATTTGTCACAACCTTTTTCTTCTGATTCACCTAGCATAATATTCCTCCATTAATTTTCCACTGCCTTGAACACTTGTTTATTGCCTCCATAGTTCTGCCGAGGTGTTCCCACACAAAAATATGGACACGTGCACCACATTATGTATGCACTGCAAATCCAAGGGGAGCAGCAGCGAATGCTTTCCTCATGGTCTGCAAATGCTCAGGAAGTTCAACATCTCTGGACAAGTCCAACTGGCTGTACATATGCAAATCTGTATTGCAGAGTATGTGCTGTAGATCCAGTGCTTTTTGGAAGCACTGCAAATAATATGGAAGTGCTGTGTCATTGATACATGCATGTACCATAAGTCCATCCAGCTTTTTCTGGAAACTGCTCAACTCTAATGGATGCCTCACAACCACGTGGTAGAATTTCTCTGTGAATGCACATCAAATGGATCTGAGGTTTCTGGATGTGAAGAAAGAGCTATGTCTTGCTCGTAATGCACAGACAAACTTCTGAAAAACACAGAATGTTCTCAAAATCTGGCAGTACACAATAGCTGAATGAAATAGAAATATCTGAGACCCAGCACCGAGAGTAGCCCTCAGTCTCCAAAGCCCTGTGTAACTCCAGTCTTCAGATCTGATTTCTTTTCATCTTTCAGTTGTTGCTAATAGTTCTGCCATATTGTCCCACCCAGACCTCTGCATTTATTTGCAGCAGGGCCTCAAGTTGGTCAGGACTTGGAGGCAGAATTGCCCCACTCTTTCTGGAGGGTGAGTGCACCAAGCAATACTGAGAGGATTCCAGTTTCTAAAGCAAGATTTTATTAGAATACAAACCCTTAAACTAAAACACAGCATCTCTTTAAATTGAGTTAGCTCAGAGTACTGGATGAGGTAGACTGCATGAAATGGTTTGAATATGAATCTCCTTGCTCCCCATCGCACTATTTCCCACACTCCTGCTCTCTAGTCCTGCAATCCTTAGTGGCTTCCTGAGTTTGAAGAACACTTCCATCTCCTCCGCCTCTCAGATAAAGCCTCCATCTTTTCTAAATCTTACAAGCTGCCTTACAAGCTGGGTATCTGAAAATCCCAAGATTCATTTTGATTCCGTAGAGAAACCCAGAGCCTGAATTTCCTTTTCTTCTCCAAAATGCATTGCCTTACTCAGTCCTCTGCTCCCCAGTTTATCCTGAAGGACTGTCCTTTCCTTTCATGTGTGAGCTAAAATACGGCAAATAATGTGTGTTCTTCAGTCTGAAAAAGCTCACTTCAATAACTGAGATGTCCTGATACCTGTTTTGCTCTCAGACAAAAAGTATGTTAAATCTGTTGGGCAGCTGATAAAAAGTCAGGTTTATGGGATCTGTTAAAATTGTTCATCTGGTAAAGTTGCTACAGTTTTAAGTATTTTCCCTTGATTCGATAAAACAACTACTCAATTAAGGTTAATCACAATTGAAGGGCTTGAAAATCCTTGTAGATTTTCTGAATGCAATACCACTGCCAATCTTTTTCTGGGTGGAATGAAAGCAGTGGACAAACAGGAATAATCATCAGGCCCCAAGATAAGACCAGAAAAGTCTGAGGAAGCAAAGAATATGTTCAGGTTGTTCTGAAGGCAAATGATTAGTTAATGTGTGGAAAAGCCCAGGTGGTAGAAGAGCTAGGAGCATTTCCTAGGGATGGCTGTGTGAGTGGATCTGAAGGAATACTCTTACATAAGCAAACTGGTGGAGGAATGAACTGCACAGGTAGTGTGCAGTTACCTGTAATGTGCCTCTCTGCATTTACATGGGTGGCTCAAGGGAAACTCCTTCCACATTTTGACTGTGGGCTATTCTAAGAGCTCCTCATCAGGAAAAAATACTGCACCCTTACTGGTCCCTGCCCAAAGCTGTGTGTCCTCCTTAGTGCCAGATGTGCTGTTTTCCACTGTGTTTTCTCTGAATTTTCTGCTGTCTTTTTCTCCTTGCTCTGAAGAATGTGCCAACTCACAGTTTAGGAGCAATTTTTCAGTCTCAGTAAATGATGCTGAGAGCTATGAGCACCACCAGCAAAGTCCTCTTCTAGGATCAGGCCAGTGCTTAAGCCACTGCCATCATTTTTCCTCCTTACTTAAAGCCACTGTCAAAGGTTCCATCTCTTTTAAGAGAGTTGTAGCCAGGTCACTGGAAGGGGAAGGGCAGAGGCAGTGCAAGTTAGTAGTAATCATTTGCTTCTAACAGCAACTGGTCAGAGTTATATGGGATGAATCCAAAATGAGACATTTTCTTCAAGTCCCAATATGCATGGTGATTCTTTCTACTTAAATTCATCTGCCTGCAAACCCCATCTGGCTCCCCTAGGGATTCCTAGGATTGGTTTCTGAAGGTTTTTGCCATATGTGGCCTCCTGTCCCTGTGCCACGGCCTTTTGATAGAGGGATCCTCTTTACCTATAAGGTTCCTGCCTTTCACCAGCCTCTTGACTTTGGCTTAGTGTAGTCTTGGGTTTAATGTTAGCAATATAAAGTGTAGGATTGGGTTGAGAGGGGGCCATAAAGTTGATCAGAAGGCTGGAGCACCTCTCCTGTGAAGACAGGCTGGGTGCTGGCGTTCATACTGGGGAAGAAAAGGCTCCAAGCACACCTTATTCCAGCCTTCCACTGCCTACAAGAAAGATGGGGACAGACATTTCAGCAGGGCATCTTGCGACAGGACAAGATGCAATGGTTTCAAACTAGAAGAACATCCATTTAGATTAGATACAAGGAAGAAGATTTTTATAATGAGGGTGGTGAAATACTGGAACAGGTTGCCTGGAGAGGTGCTGGATACCCCATCACTGCGAACATTCAAGGTCAGGTTGGAAGTGGCTCTGAGCAACCTAATGTAGTTGAAGATGTCCCTCCTCACTGCAGGGGGTTGGACTAGGTGATCCTTTCCAACCCAAACTATCCTATGATCTTACGAAAAGGGAACAGTATAAAATGCTGTTATCTGTCATTTACTAGAGTGAGCAGAACTGAAATTTGTTGAACTGACCTAGAATTTTTCTCTTCTTGCAAAGCAACATTTTCATTTAAAAAGTGCTAGAGCTCAAGTAATCCCAGCATTAATTTTTTTCTGTTCAACGCCATGGTAGTTTTTGACACAAGAAAACTTCTTTCTGTGTTCACTGCAAACAAATAAGAGACCATCGAGTTTAAAAAGTTGTTGGCTCTGCTTAACATTTGCCAAGCACAGTTTAGACTGTTTTATCCATTTATGCTGCCTCACTTGTCTCCTTCATGCGTCTTACATAATAATTTCCAAACTCAGAAACAAAAAAAAATTAGAAAAAGGCATCAGCTAAGATGAAATGGCACAAGTTTAAAACTCTTAGCAGCCGTAGAACCTGGCGACAAAGAACAAAGAGGTTTAAAAATCATCACATTTTATGTTAAAATGCCACACATTAAATATAGATTTCTCTGCTGATTATATTGTTACGCATTCCATTGTTCCCATGCCATCGGCCTTCAGGACTTTATTACTTATGTAATTCCAAGATCTGACACAGCTAAAGTGAAATCCATCTGATCTCAATGAATGGCATCAGATGAAAAAAAAATGGATTTCAGGAGGACGAAGTACCATTTTAATTTTACTGCAAGTCCATTGATTGGTGACAGATGTTACCATTCCCATTTAATTATTCTTGATTCATTTACCAAATAAAAATACAGATAGATGTCAAAGTATTTGAAGTCATCCAGATAAAGAGTTCAATCAAACAAGTTGTCTTTATTCTTTTTCATTCTTTTTTTTTCTTCCAGATTTTCCATATTAAGGGAAACCTGATTAGGAGTGGCATCTAGAGTCCTACCTGTATACATTAAAGCTCTCAAACAATACAGCATATGATTATTAATCTAGGGCTAGGAAAGCGCGGGGCTGTGAGAAGAGGAGGGGGCATTTCAGTAGGAAGTGTTCTGTACTGAGTGGTAGCTCAAAACTCCGGCATGGTGCTGTGTCAACAGAAGCACCTCAAAGGATGTTTCATGACCACCGTGCATACAGAGCTACAGATTTGAACGTAGTTAGTAGACATCATTTAAAATCCACATCAAAATCCCAAGGAACTGGCAATTTAAAATAAATAAATAAAACTTGACCCTTTTTTAAACTCAGCCTGACATACAAGCACACACCTTCCATCTTTTGGATGGAGCCCTGATAAAGAACAAGAATGTGTCTCACTTTCTCAGCCTACCTGGGCCACTAAAGAGAAACCTCTATCCTGCAAGTATCCAAATAATGGGCTGTAATCATTTTGAAAAGAAAATAAGGAAAAGGTTTATTGTTGTGTTTGTCCTGTTTATTTGAAAGTATTTGCATTATTTTTTTTTTATTTAAAAGCCTAGTAGCCTAGTACTTACTTTGCTTGATTTTCCTATATATTGTTTTTATAGGGAATATATTTTACCATACTTTTCATTATAAAGGAGTGAAATTGCTATCGAAAAGGAGAGTTTCTTTTGCTTACTCTTTAAAAGTGTAGCAACAAATGTACCTGAATATTAAGAGATTCAGTGTTTTGGAAGCATGATACACAGATAAGGAAAATCTTATTGAAAGGAAATTATATGTAGCTTATATTTTCACATGATTCAGAGCTCGTTTAATTAATTTTTTAAAATAAACTGCTTCAAATAAACAAGTTAATTCCTCCTGATCCTTGGAAATCCAGCAAAATTTTGCTGTGGTCCACGGGTCTGGCATGTCTCAGGCATTTGAGGCACTCTGAAAGAGGCTGATCTGAACTTAGAGGGAGATAGCAAATATAGGTGCTCAACACGAGTGCGCTGAGTATCAGCCTGAAAATTATCTTTCCTCACCATTAACTTTGTTGACAGCTTTGTATGTTCATTAGTATATCTGATTTCCAGTTTATTCTCTCCTTTATTTGTGCCTGGCACTGGAAAGAAACTTGCTGATGTGTGTGGTTTGGATTTATGAACAATATTTCTCTGCAGAGCACAGGTTTCTGAAAGGCAGCGGCTGTGGCAGAGAGCCCTTATGGCCCACTGGCTGTGAGGGGCCTCTCTGTGGGGCGGGAAGAGCCTGGGTGACCCCCCACCTTCAAGGCTGCTGATCTGGAACCTAGCTCCTGCAGAGAATGAGGGGCTGCTCTACAGCCAGACACACCTCAGCCACTGCAGCAACAACCCAAACGAGATACAGGAGCCTTCAAACTGCGCAGGAACACGAATGCTAAAATAACTACTACTCCATTTCAAGACATTCTGATGGCTTTTCACATTTTGTTGGTGAGCCCTGTTAGCTCTGAGCTCTTCTGTCCATTTCTCCTTGGAGCAGCCTGTGCAAGCAGTGAGTGGCCAGGCAGAGCTTCAAGCGATGCCAGCTCTGGACCCATAAAGACTTCAGTGAAACTGTTTGATTCCATGGCTGTTGCTTATCAAGTATAATATTTTACTCTGTATGGTCTTGCTGCCCACCTGAAAACCATCTAGCAGAGTAGACTGAAATTTCCCAAAACGGGGCCTCAGATCCTTGTTATGCTCCTGTTCTAAATAACTTCTTCAAGCTGTTCCATGGATTTTGTGTTCCTTGGTTTCCTTTGATGTGGTACATTGTAATTTGTACTACACTGCTTGTCTTTTTAAATATGATGCTTAACCATGTTTCATTCTCAGAGCCTTGATGTAGTTATGGATCAACAAATTGGGTGCAGATTTTTTTTTTTGTGGGTTGGCTTCTAAAGATGTCTCCATATAATGTACCAGGTGAACTTTGTGTTATTACATAAAGTATTTCTATGCACAAATAAAACTTTGGAAAAGACATTTGTCTTTGGAACAATCTCTACAAAAATGCATTTTTTTGTTCCGCTGAAACATTAGCAACTGAGAAGCACAATACGTCACTTGACATTTTTTGAGTTGACCTTGCCTTGCACAACATATTTCTGTTGCTGAAAAATACAGTTCTACACCTCCAGACCCCCTGTTTCTGTAATTAAGGAAGTCAGCCTTCTCAATAGGTTCCCCCGTTGTTATGCTAAAGGAAATGCAACTAAATTAACCATTGCATGTTTCAGCCTTAATGCAAACAAAACAAGGAAGGGAAAAATAAAGAATGAAAAGTACCTACACATCTCTGGACTCCTGGAACAGCTGGGTGGAAAGAGCATGAAAAGAGTATGTCTTTTCATAGACATCCATCCAACTATGGCACGTATCAGCTGGAGCCCAGAACTGCTCCGGGAAGGTGCCTCTTGGGTACTAGCTAAGCTTGTTCTTAAATTTTCCTCAGAGAATTCCTCCTATAGCTCAGCAAGGATAAGTGCTCATTTTTACTTGTCATAGCACAGCCTCTCTCCTGTACAGAAGATCAGTGTGGAAGGAGAGGGAGACCTGGCTCTGCCTCCCACCATCCACTCCTGGCCCCTCCACTGCAGGAGTACAAGAAAGTGATTATGTGCTCCTGTGTAAGGGAGTTAGCACCAAAGCCTATTTGTAGCCTGGAAAATAGCCTGCTTTTCAGTTCTTGTTGCATTTTTAGTGGTGCACATGCACTACATAAGAAACTGTGTGCTTCTGCACTGTCTTGCAGAGTGAACCAACTATTCCCCTCCAAAACAAATACTGTGCTCAGGTCTGGGGACAGTTCAGCCCAGCAGCTGCTCCAGAAGGGGTATGGGTGACACTGCCCCAGATTCAGCCCCCTGCCTTTTACAGTCCTTCAGCACTATGCCAGCAGGCTTTCCATCTTGGTGTCCCAGAACATGAAACACTTCCCCTCAAGTTTCTGGCATGAGAGAATGACTGAGCTGCAACACAACCTTTACATATTTTCCAGCATGATGAGCTAAATTATTATATTTTAGGACTACGGGAACATCATACTGTCTACACAGAAGGAGATGTAAGGGAATGTCCTATGCAGTAGAGATGTAGAATGAGACCAGTTTTTATTTTCAGTTTTACTTAAGTAAGTTCTGTATTAATTGCATTGTGCCTGGTGAGATGAACATCTAAACACCCCTCTCCTCGAAGCCACCTGAAACATACACCATGTCCCAACTGCACAGCTTCTCTGGCTAGCCATACCCATCAGCCTTGCTCAAAGCATACCTAGAATCACCCCAAAGCAATAAATTCACTGCAAGACATGTCAGCCACTCACAGGTTATCATAACATTGCTGTGGTCTTTGCATCATAGTTAATGGCTAGAGCAATCATGCAGGGAGAGAGAGATTGAGATCAAAATTCCTCTTGGCCTGGGGGTTCAAAGCTAGTTTTCCAAAAAGAGTGACATAAATTATACAATAAGGCACCTTCCATCTCCCATTCCTTTTACTAAGCAGCAACTGGATGAAAAAGAGAAGTCTAACCCTGAGTACAGACCCTAGGCTTGCCTGTCTGCCTGAATGCCCATTGCATTACAGTATCACACTCCCTCATCACCATCCTTCATCTAGCTTTGTGAATATTGAGGATGCTTAGGCATCCGTCTTAGGACTTCTCATTTGACAAAGTAGCATGAACTTCCGGGGGATAAGTGGGGCAGTGAAGTCCAGACTGTTATTTTTGACTCAGGTACCCAACAGCCAGCAATTTTGAATTTCAGGCTCTTAAAAGATTTTTGAAATCTCTCTTTGTATAGTCTTAGGGAAGTGAGGAGGGCACAGTTTCTGTGTTTCATTCCCTGAATGTAGAGGCTGCATTTCTGCAGGGCTCTGGTGTGAAATACAGCAGGCATTCAGGAGGAGGAGACAGAGGAGAGCATCACTGACCCTGGCTGCTATTTCGTATAACCTGGTGCCAGAGCACTTCCTGGGCCCAAATTAATCCATGGGTTAGTTGGGGTTTCTTTCTTAAGAGAGTAATTGCATCCATGCATGTCTTTTCCTGTAGATGCAAAAGAAGACCAAATTCAGTTGTAAAGCTTGGTTGCACATTTTTCCTGGTGTAGTTCTAAGAAAAACAAAGGTAGTCTGTGAGATGGACAGCGGTTCAGTTAATAAAGATCAGCATGAACTGCTCACTAATGGATATAACACTTGAATTCACAGGCATCCTCAGTTGCTAATGGAACCTGAAATTTGTCAGGAAGATGTTGCAGTTCCATTTGGCATGACACACACCCTCCTCGTGCTGACAGCTCTGCAAAGTTACATTTTTTAAAACATATTTTCTTAATGCATTTTTTGGCTAACCAAGTTTCCCCCATTACCTCTGAAACACTTTAGTCTAATTCACATTAACCAGCTTACTGAGATACCAACAACATTCTTTTTATCCAGGGTCAATTGACCAGACTTCCAAAACTGCTGGTATTTAAAGAAAGTTCAAGCCCTTTCCTGACTGCTGTAGGGCTCTGAATTTCCCATTTATCTCGCTCATTCTGTCGTCTACACACAGAGTAAGAAAATAACTTTAATATTTCCCTAAATGACAAAATCTCTTTCCTCCTGCTAGAGCTGATGGTATCTATAGAGAGTAAGGATCAGTGGCTTCTAAGGTAGAAACCAAGGGAACATAGTACTTTGCAAAATTCTTTTCCATGGCGTGAACTTTTCAAAGGAGTAGACCATGAAAGCTTAATTTAAACATACTTGAAGCTGACGTGCTGACTGCCTTATGGCAGATTACCAGCGGTGCTGCCCCTTTTCAGTCATTGCTACGGATGCAATCAAAAGATGACTTCTGGGTCTCGCAAAGTTCGTGGCAGATCTGGGGGGAGTATTCCTAGGCAAAGATATCCCAAAAGCCACAGGTTAACGTAAAATTACAGGGATGTAAAATAAGATCTCCATACAGATTGCCTGGGGATGGAGTTCTGAAATGAGATGCGTGAGAGATGGTTTGTGTGTGCATTCCATTTACAATGTGGAAAAAGTTTCTCTCAGACCTTTCTAGAGAAATTTTTACAGAGCTATCAGGATGTTTCATCACAATATCCAGCACTGGCAGAACCAACTATCTTTGTGCTTTATTTTCCTATAATCTAGTTTAGTATCTTCTATTTCTCTAAGAATTTCTGATACAAATTGTTCTAATAATATTGAAGCTGCATTTTAAATTTCATGTTTTATTCCATTGATTTTAGTTGTTTTATGTCACAATCAATACATTTTATTAAGAAAATACCAGAAGGTTATTAAATATGTGGAGAATTATCATTATTTTCCATAAAATCAAAATTACATCAAAATTTAATATTTCTAAATCCTCTGTAAAAAGGCAACCCTGGCCTCTGTGGATCTCTCTGTTCTGTGTGGATTCTACATTGTCCATCATGCAGGGTTGCAAGGTACATGATCAAGCAATGGAAAGACACTGCAAAATCAATCCACCTGTGATTATATTCAACCAGCATCTTCAACATAACACAACATTAAAATTTTATTATGATATGGTCACCACAAAACAAATTTAAGTGATGCATGGGTCATAGTAGTGGATTTGCTATGGAATTAACTAAAATGGTGGGCTGAGTTTTTCTCAGGGCTCCTTTAATGTTTCTCTGAAAGACCCTAGCACAAGGCTCTCTAAGTGTATATTTTGCTGGCCTAATGTATAATATATTTGTGCTAATGTGGATCCATAGACTACAGAGGAGATGTCCCTCATGTAGATCATCTCAAGATTAGAGCAGATCATGTTTCTTATTCCCAGTAATCTCATATATGTATCTATAACCAAATTGTTGTACCGGATTGACACAGGTGTATGCTAAATTCTCTCATACTGATGCCAAATGCCAATGAAGTGTATGGTGCCGTTCTGGATGGAGTGGAAGCTCTTCTTGTGGTCAGACTGAGTATGTAGCTCAAATAGAATAGCTCAAGAGCACAGACACAGTCCTCTTGTCTCTGCTGTGCAGCCTTGAAATAAAGATACAGACGTGAGATCTCAAGGCCAGGTTGGATGGAGCCCTGGGCAACCTGATCTTGTGGGTGGCATCCCTGCCTTTGGCAAGGGGGGTGGAACTTGATGGGTTTTAAGCTTCATTACTACCCAAACTATTCCATCATTCTATGATTCTATAATGAAGGAAGAATAAAGAAGTTTATCATATTTGTGTTCTTCCTCTGCAAAGTATCATTTCCTTTCTGAGGCTCAAGGTTCAAGGTAAGTTTTATATTTCCATAATGACTATGCGATGGTTTTGGTGTAAAACACCCACACCCCTAAATGAATTTTTTTCTTAGTTCCAAAGTTATACAGTGCCATGGAGATGTCAACAGCTGTGAAAATCCTTCATTCCTCATCCCATCGTCTCAACAATGTAAGGGAGCAGGAGCCCCTCTCCACAGCTGGCTTCATTTGGCTTTCTGCTGCCAGTTTTGACTGGAGTTACAGCCACATGGATTCAAACCAAGGAACAGCATCCCTGACCTCTTACCTCTTAAGCTGCATTTTGCTCTAATATTCAGCTGCAAATGCTAACATTTTTCACCTGTTTTTCATGGAATTTTAACTGTTGTTGTCAACCACTANCCCTGGGCAACCTGATCTTGTGGGTGGCATCCCTGCCTTTGGCAAGGGGGGTGGAACTTGATGGGTTTTAAGCTTCATTACTACCCAAACTATTCCATCATTCTATGATTCTATAATGAAGGAAGAATAAAGAAGTTTATCATATTTGTGTTCTTCCTCTGCAAAGTATCATTTCCTTTCTGAGGCTCAAGGTTCAAGGTAAGTTTTATATTTCCATAATGACTATGCGATGGTTTTGGTGTAAAACACCCACACCCCTAAATGAATTTTTTTCTTAGTTCCAAAGTTATACAGTGCCATGGAGATGTCAACAGCTGTGAAAATCCTTCATTCCTCATCCCATCGTCTCAACAATGTAAGGGAGCAGGAGCCCCTCTCCACAGCTGGCTTCATTTGGCTTTCTGCTGCCAGTTTTGACTGGAGTTACAGCCACATGGATTCAAACCAAGGAACAGCATCCCTGACCTCTTACCTCTTAAGCTGCATTTTGCTCTAATATTCAGCTGCAAATGCTAACATTTTTCACCTGTTTTTCATGGAATTTTAACTGTTGTTGTCAACCACTAAATTAGGCCACAGCAGGAAAGAGAAATTTGTGCTGATGGCGGCACCAGTGCAAGGCACAACACAACCACGCTTCTCCCGTGTGGACTTTGTCCTAGCAGGAATAATGAGAGGACCCTTTGGCTGACAGCCTGGTAGCACAGCATGTCTGCTCCAGGAGCAGGTCCTGAGCAGATCATCCCTCTCTTCCCCAGATTTAGCAGCACCCACTGATTCACACAGACCCCAAACAGCACAGGAGGACATTCAGTACATGGCCCACAAAGCTGTCTCCCTGCAGCAAAGGGCGGTAACCAAGAATGTTTTTCAAAAAAAAGTAATTGAACATAGAAAACATCTGTGCCTCTCTTCCGTCCAGGTTTATTTTTCCAATAGTTCACATACCACAAATATTTCAGTATGACTCCTCCATTAGAATAGAAGAAAAATAAAAACATGTAATACTTAATTAAAAAGAATATTTTTTATTGACATGAAAAATTTTATCAAATAGTCTGTATCCCCAACCCCCCATCCCCCCCTTCCACTTTCTCTGCCTCATCTTTCTGTTCCCCTCTCTTTTTAAAGAGCACTTTGCTATCCTTTAGGGTTGCTGAGCCTGTCAGCCTCTTATGGCTTCTGGGATGTTTGGCTCCCCTTGAAGCATCATATGACTTCAGTTAGCTTGGGGGGCTCCAGCTGTGCTCTTAAATGTCATGGACAGAGGTAACAAAAGGGGAGAGGGTTAAGAGAATCAAATATATTATTAGACATTTCTTTTAAATCTTCCTGCAGAAGATGTAAATCACATGCTTGGCAGGCAGATTTGGGGATGTCACATGGGGGATTGTTTGGTTTTTGGTTGATTATATCCCCAAACATTTGCTATTTCTTACATTTTTTTCCTTTATTTGTCTTACTCATTCCTCATTTATTTCTATTTAAGTCCAAGGGGTCAGAACCTAGGAAAAAATTTTGACAGTTCCTGCAGCTGATACAAGAGCTTTCTCATCCAAGCTATTTGGGAACCTATTTGGGATTGCTCATCATTAAAATATATCCTGGCCCTTTTCTCTGCTGGCCCATGAAGTATGGCCTGATTGACACAGAACACTACTCAGGGCAAATTGCCAGTCTACAAAGCACCTCAGCACACAATTATCTTGAAATAAATTCAGATATCCAAAAGAACTTAAAACCAGGGTGCCTGAAATAAAGTTCACTAATTAACCTGTGAGCAAGCAGATCAAGGCATCACCTCCTGATGACATTCCTCACTTCTTTACTTGTAACAGTGAAATGGGGATCCACCATTTAGTAAGTTAAAGAGTACTCACAAACTACCTGGTCTATACCTTCCTCAGGGCTATTTGCTCTTGCACAGTTGGTTCCCTCTAAATAGAGAGAAAATAGGAATTCGCCCAGTTTTCAGAAAAATAACAGTGAGGAGAAGTTCCTGAGATGTGAGGAAGGGAAAAGGACTGACCAATTAGTAAATTTTACTGAGATTAAACAACCAGACTAAAAATAGAAGGTTTTGTATCCTTCTCTTCCCAGGGCTTCTCCAAAACTGACACTGCTACCTGGGAAGATGTGACAAGCACGTGACCCCTTTCTTGCACAAGTCCCCCATCCCAATGAAAAGCCAAGGAAATGGGAATTGGAAAAGGAAGAGGCATTTTCTGCACATCTTTCAGTCAAGAAGGAAGAACTGCTGCAGGTGCTTTTTAGGGGGAAGCTCAGAGTATTGTGGAGACATCAGCTGTTCCATTCTCAACTTCCCTTGACCTGAGTGCGCTTCACTGTCCCCAAGCAGTGCCATCATCACAGCAGGGAGAACAAGATTGTCATCTTTTCATCTAGATGACTAGATGGCCTCCAGAGGTCCATTCCAGCCTTAGCTATTCTGTGAGCATTGGCCAGGTGTCAGAAGCCTCCCTCCTCGTCTGGGACACTGTAGCAGGCTAATGGTCACTGTGACTATGAGATTTTGCTATCCTGATGCCCAACAGATGACACAGATCTCCTATGCTCTGTCAAGGAAAACACTGGTTTTCATACACTAGACAGCCTTGGGAAAAAAATCAACCAATGGTGAGGAAAAGTTGAAACTTTTTCAAAAGCTCTATTTCTTTCTTTTAGAAACTGTGAAGTTCTTAGAAAATGTAAAGCTAGGATGACACTGAAGAAAAGTTTTCACGAAGACTTTCTTTGATGAGTTTGCCATTAAAAGAAGTAGTGTTTGCCATCTGGCTCCAATTATGCTTCAATCATATTGTGCTGAAATGGTAAAGAAAGGTATGGGGAAAAATTGCTTGAGTATCTTTTTACAAGTTTATGGGTAGATGAGAAAACATTTGGGCTTTTATCAAGAAATTAATACAGCAGTGCTTATGGAAAATTTCACAGCATATGTGTGTGTGATCACTGAAGATTTTGTCTAATAATTTTGTTATTCTTTAAATATAAAGTGATTTCAATTGTCCAGGCTGTAGCCTGTTAGGGAGTACACCCCAGCACATTCAACGACAGTCAGTAGCTACACATGGCTTATCTCTGCTTCTAACATTATGTTCCTGGGTAATTGATAGACTCTTCTACTTCTTTGAGCCTTTCTGGACATGATTTTCCTATATCAACTGTGTAAACCGGATGTTCATATGAGATTTGAGAACGTGCTTTTATTTAATTTTATGTCTGTGGGCTAACAAGCATGGTTTGGAGAGTGAGAGTGGAAGAATGGAGAATTATGTGTGCACATACACAATCCTGAGATCATCCCGCTCATATTTATTTGAATGCAAACAACAAAGTTCTGGTCTCACTGCAGCTATAGAGCTGTTTATCATTGACTTTAAAAGAGTAGGGCAGGAAATTTCACATACAGAAGTTCCCAACTTACTGCAGCCATTCTCCTGCTACAGCAATGGCTCAAGGAGCCTGGCTAAAAACTTTCTAATTTTTGCAAGTAGATTTCAGCAAACTCACAAAAAACTATTGCACACCACAAAAGGGAACGTGTTAGCTGTCACTGTAGTATTATCTTTATTCATAACTGTTGTTATGTATGTAATGAAATTAGAAAGACAGCACATGTGTTCACCACCTGAGCAGATGAAAACATCATTGTGAATGGGTAAGATGTTAAAATATGTTCCTTCACAGTTCCAAGGTGCAGTCATGCATCTGTTAAATATTTACTTTTATAAAACTAACTTAGAAGTCATTTGAGTTTCTGAGACCAGGAAAGTGTCTCTGAAACAGAACATTGCAAAATGGATGAGTTTGTCTAGGAAAATAAGACTTGAAATCTTGGGAAAAGAAACTGCTCTCTTTTAGCAATTGTTTTTGAAATTGAGCTGATTTCATAAGCTCAAGGGAGCTTTGTTAAAGCACATAAAGAGAAACTTGAAAAACAAGCAAGGGTTTAATGTAACATCTGAAATATTCAAGGCTCTGTTGCATAAGTGTTTGCTGTCTCTTTCTCACTCTGCATTTCTGCCTCTTTCCATACCACTTTCCTGTTATAAGATGAACCAAAGAGAGAGCAACAAAACATAGAACAAAAGTACATAAACTTCTTAGTTTCCTTCTCATGTAACCTCAAAAAGGAATTTTTTCTCCCCTATCACTCCAGCACCAGAAAGAACAAAACGAAACTTGCATCTGCTAATGTTTGATGGCTCAGAGAAGGGAAACTTAATAGAACACTGGCTGGGATATATTCCCAGGCTCAATAACATGGTTATACCAGCTAGGGACAATTGTCATTTCTTCTCTGATGCCAGTAGAGTTATGGCACAAGCAGAGCATATGGCCAAACGTATTCAAGTCTGTTAATACAGCAAGTTTAGTGCAAACCCACTAGCATTGGTGGAAATAGGTGATTTATACTAGCCGAGATTATTCCCTTACCTGTAAAAACCTCATCTCCACACACTCAAATAAGCACAGGGAAGGGTGGCAAGCAGGGCAGCCCATGTCCTTTCAGGGACATGAGCACCAACCCAGCTGCTCCTAGGGCTGTCTTGGGGGACTCAGCCCCACTGACAAGGGAACACTCCAGAGTGGATCTCTGGAGCATATTTTGGGCTGAGGAGGGTGGCTGTGTAGTTGTGAGATTTATTATGGGATGTAGGCAAAGGGGTTTGGTTCTGTAGATGATGTATTATGAGATGATTAGGGGAGAAAACAAAGGCAGGAGGGAGAATCAAGGTAACTTTAGAGATGGCCAAGCTTGCAGAAAAAAAAAGGGCCTAAATGTGTTTAAAAAGCTCATTGTGCGTAACTAGTTGCTGGCCAGAACATGTGCCTGGCCATGCCCTGTAACTCATCAACACAGTTTATCCTATTCAATTCCTTTCTACATTTTCCTGGGCGAGGAACTGTCTGTGTGCATTTGTGTGCACAAGGATCTGAGTGCAGCCACAGGCCTGGGACCAGGGGTCCAAAACTCCTGTGTTCATGGTACAGCAACTGTACCTGCGGCAACTGTAGGTTTCCACATGAGCACCCTGTGGGTGTCAGTGAAGATTAAGTGGTATGAGCTGTCAAGTAGGTAAGGGGACGTGGGAGCCAGAGAGCTGTGTCTCTGGGGTGAGAAACCTGGAGGAGGTGGCTGCTGGTAGGTCCAGGAGGTCTCAGACATCTGCTGAAACCACTATGGGATTTGGTGGTTTATTCAGATACATGTGTGTTGATGTGTACAAGGAGGTCTTTACCAGCAACTGGAGTGGAACTGTGCCTCCAGAGACTCATATGTCCCATTTTCAGCCTCTGGAAAGCCTGGGGTCCAGGAACAGCTGCAGGACCATCTGTGTGTCTGAGCCCAGCTGCTGCAGGGATCTACAGTGTGCATATATATGTATAAATTTTCCTGCTAACAGACTTCCACCCTGCTCAGTCAGAGAGTTGAGCCAGATGAGGCCAGTGGCACTGCTTGTGTTCATGTGAGTCCTCCGTGTGTCTGTGTGTGATCTGCTTGGCCAGTCCTGCATGTACATATGCTTGTGGTGTAAAAGTGGGCTCTGTGTGCAAGTGCCTACTGTGAGTACAGGCTCAGGCTCATGCAGGTTGGACTCAAGGGCATGGAGCTGAAGCAGCCTCACCCTTGTCAAGCTATAGTTTTGAACATCTCCCTAGCAGATTTCAGTTTAAAAAGCAGACTAAAATGTATTATTGCATCATGATTTAAATTGGTGCTACTCATTTACTTGGGATGGTTTCAACAAGTGACCATCCATCACTGGAAATCTCCACTACAGTCAAGATCAGACGTGGCCTGTACTCTTGAAGGAGTCTATTACATTTTCCATGTCCAAGAAAACCAAACTGAGAAAATCCTCTATCAGACTGATTGCCTCAGACATAGTTCATATGTTCAGAATGATTTAAAGTCTTCAACTGAAAGGGGATAAATAAACGCAAAGTCCATCTGTTTCCAGTGCAATGTGGCTGTATGATGGGCAAAAGAAGCAAGGCTTTTCCTGCAAGACACAGATACTTGCAGAAGCAGGGATGACTTTCTTTTATGCATACTGCAGAAAGCACTATTTGGTGTGAAAATGCGAGCAATGTTTGGCAAATATCTGTAGAGAATTTCCAAGGGAGACCTGGTTGTATCTGAGTTGTAGGTGGGAGTTAAAACAGCTGTAAGTGGAGTCATCTACTTAGGCTATAATATTAACATTTAAATTCATTCTTCCCTTGCCCAAAAGTGATGTGGAACTTTGATGATTATGCTTTTCCTTTGCCTGCAATTAGTTTCACTTACAACTATAAAGAAGTTCACTCAGAATAATTTTAGAGGTTACCTTTGTGGTCTCTCCAACCATCTCTCTGACTCAGGAATTACGGGAGAAAGTAACACTGCAATGACCCTGAGGTACCAAACCCAGGAATCAGCCTCTCTTTCTTCCTGTGCTCCTGAGATCCACAGCTCATCTCACACACACATGCCCAGATTCCTCTGCAGAGCCTTCCTGCCCTCCAGCTGATCAACATTCCCACCCAACTTGGTGCTGTCAGCAAGCTGACTGAGGGTGCACCCGATCCCCTTGTCTGACGCGGTGTCAGAGCATTTGGGGGGGGTGCGGAGGCACCGCGGTGTCACCCCAGAAAGTGGCCCGAAGATCGCTCCCAGGTTCTGCCTCTCAGGCAGGTCGCTGACAGGCTGCACACAAGGTGCCAGTGCCGAGGCACTGCCCTACGCAGCGCGGGGAAGTAAAAAGCGGCAGCAAGGACTAAGAGGTGGGAGAGGTCTTCTGCGTAGAATTCCACAGGTTTTATTCCATGGAGGGGTCCAGAGATGAAAGACCAAGAACAAAGCAGGGTCCAGGGGTTTCGAAGCAAGGGGCGGAGAGAGCACCGGGGACAAATCATCTGAGGGCAGCAGGGAGAATGACAGGGTGCAGCTCAGTAGGGAAAAGGGAAGCTGGGGAAGTAGAACTGGGAGCCAACGGAACATCAAGGAGGGGAGAACATTCTAGAGCTGGGGAAATAGGGAGGAGAGTTGCCAAGTCAATCCTGTGGTTATGATCTGCATGGGGAAGCAATGTACTGTGGGCTCTCACCATGACCTAAAAGGTCTTAAGTCTCAAAATGATCCCACCACGGTATTGCTCTCTGATTTCCACTCAGCTCTTCCCTGAGCTTGGCCACTGCAACACTTGTCCAGATCATTGATGAAGGTATTAATTGGGGCTGGCCCAAATACTGAGCCCTGGGGAACACCACTAGTGACCAGCTCCCAGCTCCATTCCCCACCACTCTCTGTGCCAGCCATCCAGACAGTCTTTTACCCAGTGAAGCGTACATCCACCCAAGCCATGGGTAGCCAGTTTATCCAGGAGAACTCTGTGGGAGAACATGTCAAAGGCTTTACAGCAGTCCAGCTAGAAAATGTACACAATGTTTCCCTCAGCCACTGAGCTTGTCATCTTGTCACAGAAGGACATAAAGTTAAGCAGGACCTGCCCTTCACAACCCCCCCCACTGGCTGGGCTTGATCTCTTGGTTCTCCTGCACCTGCCACATGATAGCACTTAAGATGATTTTCTCCATGACCTTCCCTGGCACCGAGGTCAGGATGACAGGCCTGTGGTTCCCTGGATCCTCCTTCTGGCTCTTCATGCAGATGAGCAATGCATTTGCTGATTAGCCAGGGATGCTGTGAATGTTTGAAAGTGACTTGGTTGGCTCTTCTTTCAGCTCCTTCAGTACCCTTGGGTGGATCCTTTCCAGCCCTGTAGACTCCTAGTCACTGAGATGAAGACTGCTGCCACTATTCAGGTGCGTTAAGAGCCACACATGCCCTGTGCCTTTCTGCAGTCATCCAGAACAGCTTTGTGAAATGCCACCCATCCTTCACTCCCACACATCCCAGGTTCTGGCTGTCAAACTTTCTTTAGACTGGAGCAAATGAAAAATCACACTTCTGAAGGGTGTGGAGGAAAGGTGAGCATCAGACCTTTCACACAGAAACCATCAGGGCTAGGGAATTAAACAGAACAAAGAAGCAGGCATATAAAAAGTCATGTTTCTAAGATCAAATGAAACTCAAGGAAGTAAGGACATCAATGACACCGTGCAGAAGAGGAAGGCATGGAAATGCATAATCTTCAAAACCCCCTATGTCTTCTGCATTGAACTAAATTTCCAAAATTGCTATTGTGCCCATCAGAAGAAACAGACATGAGATTTTGTGAATGCCTGCATTGAGTATAGATATCTCCAGTGGTAGTGTGTTTTAGATTTAGCTCTCATTCCATCCATTTTGTTGGTTTTACGAAGAAAAGGGAATAATCTCACTTTTCCCCACTCATGTTATCCATGTTCATAGCATTTTGCTGAACGACTGTTAAAAAACCCCTGGATTAAAGCATTATCACTGATAAATTCAACAGACATTTTATAAATACATTCAGAATAAGTCTAAAAAAATTCTATTTTTAAAAGCTAGATTATTTATTGTTGTTTTTAAATTATTTTAACTTGCTGCACCAAGTAACAGCACTTCAGATAGGAAGATGAGGTCTGTCGTCTTTGGGGGGCAATCTAATTTGCTATTTAAAACGCAGTTTAAGTTTCTGCTGAAGAAAATTGCCAGCAGGCAAAGGTCACTTGGCTTGTCCAGAATCATACTCAACACATATTTTACCTTGACAATAACCGTACTTGTTGCTTCTTCAGTGACTTTCTTCCTGTCTTCCTTGTTTTTAGAAGATCTGCTAAGCAGATTATTTTCTAGGAAAAAGTTACATTTTCAGAGCTACATATCTCTACATTCTGTGTCTGGCTGTCTCCAGGCTTAGTTTATGATAGTATGTTTGTCTGAATGAATAACTCTGTTGGAAAGTCAGTGTTACAAACCCGGTTAGGAGTTTATGAACTTCACATTAATACTGTCATGCAAATCTCCTCCTCCCTGATCCATGCCTAGATTTGAGTCCCCTTTTTTATGACTCTTTTTTGCTATTGCAGCTATATCTTTTCCAGTATTTCCTACATACCAGAGATCTCAGCTACACTAAACCATCCTAAATCTGTGATCCAACAGCAAGTTCCTCCATCAGGGAACCCTGGGTCATTTCGTAGCCTCAGGGAAGCTAAATTCTTCCTCAAATGCCATGGGATGCAGCAGAAGTATGCCCATCACTCTTTCAAATTATAAAATTATACAGATCTGTGGGTAAGAGCTTTGCCTGTGGCAGTTCTGTGATCCCAAGAACACCTGGAGCATGTACGTATAATGGAAAGATCAGAGGTAATTCCTCCAAGAAGACAGCAGTAGAAAAAGGTGCATAGATAACTAGTTAATAAATCATTCATCAAAACGCATCAGATGACCTGTATTTATGCAAAGGTAAGAGCCACAGATCATCCTGATAAAAACAGTTTCTGGCACACAGGGGAATCAGAACACCTCTGTGATAATGTGCCACCCAGGTCCTGTTGGGCAAACAGGAATCATTCTTCCGGGAGAAGACATCTCCTTCACAATAGCAAATGTTTTACCAGATGAAGGAAGATGTAGTAAGTCCTTTGAAAGTTCCCTGAATTTCCAAGGAAAGTAGAGTATGCTTTTTGTTTGGGTTTTTTTTAACTGAGTGTGAAAGATGTGCTTAAAGTGAGACAAAGACATTTCCTCACACAGCAAACCCACGTGTGACATAACTGCTAGCCTTCATAAACAAAGTGAGATGCAAAGGGCTCAAAGGGATACGACACGTTGGCATTCAAACAGTAAGAGGAAACGACCCCACATTCAGCAGTTTCTCACTCTGAAAACCGTAGAAGAAATAAGCTCTGCAGCCTGTCCCCAGCTTCCCACATCCTCAGATTGTCTTTACTGAGGGTAGCTGTGTCTTTATTTACAGCAGAAGCTGCCTATAGATTACTGCCAGTTTCCTTCTGTAATGTGCTTCCGGAAGCTGGTCCCCACTGCCCTGTCCGGAGACTCACATCCCACTGAGGTGATGGCCAGAAGGAGTGACTAAATCATTCACCATGGTATTTCAGGTGCATTTGCAGAAACTCCAACAGCTACTAAGGTTTTCATCTCAGTTTGAAAATACAGGGAGAGGGAGAATTTGCCATTTTCCTTGATAATATGACCCTTTACTTAACCTTCTTCTCCCTTATAATACTGTGTGTCTCACTTCTAGCTTAAATCAAATAACTTTAGCATCCCACCTGCTCTTCTTATCCTCTCTGCACTGCATGAAAGAGTCTGTAGCACTCTGCATTTGCTCTCTGTGGGAAAACCTCACCACTGGGTTACCTATGTTTCCACCTGGGAAAAATCTGTTCTGTTCATGTCACCTGACAACATCAGTCCACCAGAGTAGCACCTCCACAAGTTTATCTCTGTATCCATCACCATCAAAATTTAAGCCTTTAAACCATAGATTCTATATTTCTGTGGGGTCTTTTTTCTTTTTTAAGCAATCTCTGACACTACCATTCAACTCTTCAGTGGGTCTGAAACACAGCAGGTCAGTGTATGCATGCTATCTTATACCAAGCGAGGAATTGGCTCCCTGATTCTCGCCCACATCAGTTCTCAAGCTATAGTACCTGCATTCACAAGATCCTGAATTCACCTAAGGCATCTTTTAAGCATTAGTTTATACGACTCATCTGATTAAAAATATTGCTTTTTATGCCATTTAAGTCTTAAGCATTACTCCACATCCCTTCTTTGGAAGTGCTCTGAAGACCGGCAGCAAGAAAACAAACGACACATGTTTCTGCTCTGCTGACCCAAATGGAAATTGATTTATGGCTCAGATGTGCAGTCAAGACACCTCAAAACTCCCCTGATGTCTACATCTACAGTGGACTAAAATCCTGATCTGACTTGAGCTGCTCATATTCAGCTGGAGGGCTAGGCTGCAGAGCTCGTTCAGATCCTCCCGCTGGATTCCGTCCAAACCCAGTCAACCTCTCTTTTTAGGGCTGGGCTGCAGCTGCAAACAGAATGTGCAGAGCCCTCTCTGAAAATAGTCATCTTTGTTGTGACTAAGATATTTAGATCTTTTTTCAGTAGCACCCTTGTTTGATTGACTGATGTGCCTGAAAGTTATTTCTGAATCTGGGTTATTTCTGTTTCTGATGTAAGATTCTAGATGCTGTGTAATTTTTAAGCCCACTCTTTTATTTGATAATATTTTTTAATCTAAAATTGGAACCAAACTGTTTTGTTGTGTAAAGTCTGTGTCAGAAATATTGATGGTCACCACCAGACTAAGGGCGTCTTCCTCATGTATTAAATTACATTGCTTAGAAGCATAACAAGTCAACACCATGCCCTCCTGCACTGTTACTTAGAGACTTTTTTTTAGGTCCCTTCTTCTTTTCCTGTTAGAAAAACACAAGGCTGTTCAGTAACTCTTTCCATCTCGGCTCACAAAAGGAAGAAAGGATGATCTGAATTGGCCTGTTCTTACACATTGATGACTTGATCATCTCTGCTAAAGTTGGTCAAACGTTTTTCATTCTCATTAGAGATGCCTGACATGCTGGATTCAAGAATGAAATACAAAATTGACTGCCAAGGCTTGTAAAAATTGTTGTGTATCAGTAAATACATGAAATTTCAACAACAATTCATGGAAGTTTCTGAGGAAACATTGATAATTAAAGATTAGCAATGTGGGAACTTTGGTGATATCTGCTATGTGAGAGCTCCTGGAACCATGGAGGACAGTGTGTGGACCTGTGTGCATGTGCATGTGTGCACCAATTCATGAAACTTTGAAATAGTTATAAAGGCAGTTTAAATGGGCCTGCTTTAACTGGGAAAGAAAAGCTGTAAGGATCAAGCTCAAAAATTACCCTCAACCACATGAGCTGACTAATCAAAATAATGTGCTGCATGAGCCTGAAAGTTGGAAAAAAATAAAATAAATGTCTGGGTTTATATGCAACTTTTTTGGCACTCAAAACACATTTCAGAGAAGCTACCTTTCACTCAGACACAGGTGTCGTTTTAATAATTACTGTGCTTTCATAAAGATCATTTGGAACCAAGAGAAATTCAGTTTTTAAAGAGTAGTTATGTTCTCCATGTCAGAGCATAGTACATGATAGTTTTTATATTCTCTCTATATTCTCACAAGGATTAGCAAACATCCTTTTAAAGTAAAGATAAACACTTCAGTTTGTGTACACTGGGTTTATGTTGGAATTGTGCTTTTAGCTGTTGCTACAGAAACAGATGCTAAGATGTGGTAAATTTATGCTTTGAAAAATGAGTCTTCCTTCAGACACGTGCAAAGACAGAGGCTGGAAGAGAGAAAATTCCATTATCTACCGTAATTAGAAAGATCAGTGTATTTTTTCACATTAAACAGACCATTACCTTTCTTGATCCTTTTTTTTTCCAATAATTTTAAAGAGGTTAATTCTGGAAGATGCATTAAAGCAAGTTTTGAACTACAGTAGTTATTTCTTTTTATTTTAATTAATGACAGCGCATGAACATTCCTTGTATTAGACTTGTAGCAATGCCCAGCTGTTCCCTCGAGAAGCAGTCTTTGTGAGGTGCACTGTTCAAATTTATCACAATTTCCTGCTCCAAATATCTTGCAGTATAACAAGACTTAAAAAGGACCAGAATACAGAAAACCATTAGAGCAACAATAGGCTTATATATAGTTAGTTTGTTTTCTTACCGTCAAAAATCACACAGAAAACAGCACAAGACAAAAAAACACTTGAATATGCAGAAATTTTTTTGACTGTTGTAAACAAGTGTAAAGCTCTCAGGAATGTCAGAGGAGACACTATATAGATACTATATCTTTGCTTAATTTGTGTCTGTTTCTCAAAACCTAGAGGTATATCCGCTGTATCCAGCAACATCTCAAACAAAATATGAGTTGACTGATTTCTTTGGGGCAAGGTGATGAGGTAGGAAGCATGCAGTAAATGACTATACAAGGTTTCATTCATAAAGCAGCAGCTAACTCTTTAAGCCTAAGGTACTTCTCTTCAATTAAGGAAAGCCAGACTTCTTAATATGAGCTACATCACAAGCTCCACCACAGTGCATAATAGATCAACATGGCACGCAGTAATTAGAACCTTGTCTAAATGATGACAAGAGGTTATGGGATCTATTTCAGTCTCCAGTCTCATAGAGGAAATAATTATAAGATATTATTTTACTTTTCTGAAGGCGTTTTTTTTTCCAACAGTATCAGATGTTTATGTTGCCATTTTTTTTGTGGTCTTACTTCACCAATTTTCATACCATTTAATGATCAAACAGAAAACTCACTTTTATCAACTTATAAATTTAAACATATCCCAAATAAAATGCAGACAAGCAACACCAGCATAGTAATTATCTAAAAAAAAAAAAATTCCTTGCACCCTGCTAGGAACAAAAATAGCTTTCATACAAATCTGTGAGTTAAGTAATAAAATCTGATGGGTTGGGGGTGGGGAGCTTGTTCTGCAGTAAGACAGACTACTCAATTGGAACATGGTGAAAAACATACTCATCAAGAGCAAAGGAGATTAGAAGCATCTTTCACATTGACCAAGGCTGCCTGCATCCAGCTGTAATAAATGTTCCAGTAGCAGAGACTGACCATAATAGTATTTTTTGAGGCGTGATGCCAAACCTGAAACAGGGTTCTGTAGGACTTTGTCCAATTTCTTAATTTGAAAAATGCAGTATTCATTTAAAAATATATTTTTAGCTGTAGCAGAACAGCTTTGTTGCACTGAACTGTTTTTTCTAACTTTCCTAAATGCTTGATAAACTTCCAGGTTTATTAAAACAATTTTACAGAAGCATGAAGTGACTGTAAATCTCCCTCCAGCTCCTTGCTAGAGGTTGCTTTAGTGTAGGTCTTCTACTTTGTGAAGTTCTACTTCAAGAAGTTGTTTGTTAGTTAAAAATGTAATTTTTGCAGTGCCATTAATCTTTAAGCACAGCCTACTCTCTTCTGCTTCAGGGCAAAACAAGGAGAGACCCCAACAGCACAATGGCCCCATAGTACGGACCTACAATTTCCTTCCCACTCCCCCTCCTTGCTTCCACCCTGAGCTTCTGGAGAGGAGAGGAGAGGAGAGGAGAGGAGAGGA
>VZRR01011663.1:820339-952723 GCA_013398015.1 Oreocharis arfaki
AGGTTTCCCGGAGTGCTATGCAAAAGATTGCAAACACTCCTAGACAAGGTGATTTTGGGGCAAAATGCATTCAACACTATGACTCCTCCTGAACATTATCTCAAGGGGGGGAGGGGAAAGCATGAGAATAAGTAACACTTTAGACAGAACGAATAAATACAATTATAAAGTGGAATTTCTGGGTTTCCCATTACAGGTGAATTTGCATGTGATACTGAACTGGAGAAGCTGGCTCATTGCCACTTCTTCCACAGTCTCTCTCTGGCTTGCAAAGCACCAGGCACAGGTTCAAAACAGTTTTTCTCCAGTCATGCTGCGACAAAAACTGAGGAGTAGGCCCATGGCACCCAGAATACTTCGGACTTCCCTGGTTCTCCACTCGGACTAAACGGGAAGAACCTGATTGAGAGACAGTCTGCCACCATCTGCATTATATTCACTCTCTCGGTAATTATCTCAGACTCTGCTTTATACCACAGTTCTTGAACATCCTCACAAGCAGGAGATATTTCATGAGCATTGGCTTTGAGAGATTTATGATCTTTCCAAGTACTTGCACCCTATTCATCCCAGGAAACTTAAATGCCCTATTCTGCGGGTTGGGGGTTTTCTTGATGTTTATAATCTGTAGGCTTGTAACTAGGTGAGATGCTGTCTTTCCAGATAGGCATCAGATTTACTTTTCTGTGAATCAGTTCTCCTTACCAGTAAAAAGAGATTTTACTCAATAGTAAAACATATGTTTTACAAAGAGTAGTACACAATTTTCAGTCTTTGAATGTGGTAATATTATATTTTAAAGTAGAAATATGCATCTCTGAGAACTCTAAGGACAAGTTTTGTCCAACAACAACTAGACATTAGGATGTCTAGTATATAGGATATATATATAATATTATAATAACATAATATTATTATATAATATATAATATATTATATAATTTATAATATATAATATTATATAATAATAATATCCTATATTATATTAGGATGTCTATACAATAATGTCCCATAGGAAAGGGACATTATTGACTCATTCTGTGAAAAAGTCTTCAGGAAATATTGAAAAATCTCCATTAGAGAAAGGCTCTGTGAGTTTTACTTGTAGAGCTGTTTCCTGAGGCAGCTGCCTTAGGCACCAAGTACACTCCTTTGGCTACATGGAGTACTTGGACTTCTAGCAAGTGCTCCATCAGGGATCTAAAATTTAACGACTAGCAAAGCAGTCAGTAAACTTTCATTTCTGCAGTGGTTATTGTGATGTAATTATGTACTTTGGAGGGCCTATCTGCTTTGCATCACTCTGCTGATGCCTCCTAGGCTGAATATGAGGATGGGGTTGAGCTCACTCAGCCAAAACTGGTCAGGAACTCCTAAACACCATGAGGTTGAGAAGCAGTGAACTGGTCCATGCTGCCAGAGATGTCGTGTGAGCAGCCTCTGACACCTGGGGTCCATGACAGCACCATCTAAGCGGAATTTAAGCTGCTATGCAACCATCATTTGCCACCATGGGCCTCAGGCAAAGCAGCCGGGACACACAGGTGAACCTGGAGATATCACCGTAGGTGGGGAATATCCTCCCTAAAGCTGAGTTTTCCATTACTCTCCTCTGTTTCTCTCCAGTTAATAGAAGTCATGCATGCCAAGGCTAATGTTTTACCCATCAACCCCAAAATTCGTATGAAAACCTGCTGAATCAACAGCCCATACCATCTCAGCTTATGGGACTGCTCTGTCTGGGACAGAGGCCACTGGTGACACCTACCAGCACCCATACACAGATCCCTGACTTCTCTGAGGACTCCCTGTTCTGGTGCTTTCTGTCTGGTGACACTGTCATTTGCAATTGTACACTACAAATTGCTTTAGAAAGACCAATGGTTAAGCAACACCTTAACATGAGTGTTGCTGTTTCTCTGTGTGACCAGGAATGACTGAACAAAATGCCTTTCAGAGGGTAAGAAGTACGCCAGCTCTTGCTTTTCCAAGTCACTAATCCTGTTTATAGGAAACCCAAGGTAGATTTGGAGTAAGAAAGCCAAGACAGAACATGATTCTTAGCCAAGTAACGATGTATAAATAGCTTCCATGGGGGCTTAACGTAAGCTTTGTTATGAGAGTGCACAGCAAAGCCATTAAGTGGCAGGAGCAGATGAACACTTAAGAAACAAAGATCTTGCTCACATCCTGGTGTCCCTAATCATGAATGCCCAAAAGAAAACAAAAGTACTTCATGTAGGACAGTGTCTCAGGCCATGATCGGTTTTTAAAAATTTTCTTTAAGGAGTCAGGTTGCCTTCTTCAGTTTTTGCTGTAATAAAAGGTGACCTTTTACATAATATTGCAGTAGCATCTAAAACTAATTTATTCCATTACCTCAATGCTTGCATGTCCTTACATTTATAAGGGGCTAAAATATTTTTTGAACCCAGTAAAAAAGTATTAAAACTGAGCAATTCTCATGACTGAAAAACCGATCCTTTCATGTTATCCAGCCACACTGGTGTCATGAATCTTACCTTTACATTTAGGTGACTACTGTGCCTATGATCTCTAAATAAAGGACCCTCCTTTTATAACCTTCACAAGTGAAGGGTGACCTGCTTTTGTCCATAGTTTTCAGTTCCCTGTGAGTGGACTGAAATGCCTCAAGAGAAGAGCATTTTAGCTGGGATAAGTTGAAGCAGGCCAGAAACAGTCAGGAAAACATCTGGCTAGACCCAATAGTCAACAAACATTAGGTACTGCAATAGAATGGAATCTGAAGAATAAGTCACCCCTAATTCCTGAGGACTGTTTCATCATCCATCTCTCTGAGCCAAATCTCAGAGATGCTCCCATAAGAGTCTTTTGTAGTACTGGACTCTCCTTTGAGACCAACATTGTCATGTGCTGTTCTGGAGCTTCCAGTCTGTCTATTACTGTGGGAGCACTAGTTATGCTGAGTGAAGATTAGCGCCAGGCCCAACACTTAAATCACACCTGTGTTCTGGGCTCCCAGTCCCACCCATGCAGAGAAAGACACAGGTCCTTGAAAGCCTGCAGAGGGCAAAATTGTTTGCAGAATCACGTGCTTAAACACAAGTTCATCAGGTAACTGAAATACATATGCTAATGAAGCAATGACATTAGTCGGCCTAAAAACCACCTTACATTTCCTACTCAGTAATCTGGAAGTGTATTTGGGTTTCACACACTCAATCAGGGTGAAGAGTGGCTTTTTCCACCTTCCTAAACAAATTCGTTACTTCACTAACTTTACCAAGTGCAATAGGATAAGGTCTCCAATGCAAATAATATTTCATGGCTCTAGCAAGTTGATATTGCAACAGTATGACAAATAAAACTGTATCTCTTGACAAGAAAAATATTAGCTGGTATGTTTGCACATTAGCATCTAAATGTATTGTTGCCTTCATAAATGTTTCTCAGGTCTCTTGAGGGTTAAAATAGTACTTAATGTATCAGCATGGAACTACTTGAGTTATGTTTATTTTATGCTTCACACAAATATTATATTATCTTCAAAAAGACTGGAAAATGCTGCATGCAAACACTGAAATAAAAAGCTCTGCTATTTTTACTCCAAAATGGACAAAAGTATATTTTCCTTTCCTGAAGGTCTGTGAGAAAAAGACGGCAGAATACATTATGTTAGTTGCTGATAACAATGATCAGTTATTATTCCTACTGGCATGCTCAGGCTTTTCTCTACGGTGGAGCAAAGCTGAAATGCAGCTGACTGAAGACACAAACACAGCCCAAGTGCCTTGTGTATCAGTTCTGTAATTCAGTTTTCCCTACTGCAAATCCCTTTCCATATATAGGGCTACTTGCAATGCGAGGATCCAGATGCCCCTGCTCCCTTCAGCGACACTCAGTGTGCAGCTCCCCAGGGGAAGGGCTATTCATAGCTCTCCATGCTGTGCACTGCAGAGTCCTGACGATGATGCATTGATTGCCACGAGGAAAACTGACAATTTAAAGCAAAACCACAGACAGAGACAGACGCTTAGACACATGTGGGTGGCAGTGACATGGACAGAAACAGACTTCTCAGGATTCAAAGTTGGTGACAGACTTCAAAGGCTCAGTCTCTCACTGAATCATCAATACTGCACATACTGAAGCCTTTATTTAGCTGTTTTGGTGAAAGAATTAGCTCTTGCTTGATAACTATCTAAGATGCTAAGACTGTCCTATGTAGTGTTTCTGTATTCTAAAGAAATTCAAGTGTGTTTTTTGCATGTGTTTCTCTCCAATGTATCTCCTTGGCTGCTAAAGGCTGTCTACAGGTTATTAATTGTGATCTGGAAAGTGTGGTTAGGCACAGTCCTGAGCTGGCAGCATTGATTAATTGTTCCAATAACAGATTATTTCCAAAGGTGGATTCCTCAGGGGTGTTCCCAGAGACCGTAGGAATCATATGTGTGTCTCCATCTGCCCGGTGGATCCACTGGAAGTCCCCACGACCCCAGATATCTCTGGCAAGAGCATGCAGGGAGCAGCTAGGTCCATTTCGTGCCACCTTGTGTGACTTAGATTGTCTCAAAGAACAAGGACAGGGTATGTAGCTATGTCCTGCTGCTGCTTGCAAGGCCTGTTCCTTTTTATGCACACATGCTGCAAACAACAGCAACTCTACCAAACTCTTCCAAATACAGAAGTTGGAAATATTTCATTTTTTCACTGTCACTTCCCATTGTAGTGTCCTTTTTCTGTCTGTGAAACCTCAGTGATTTTGAGAGATTTTCTTTATTTGCGTATTTCCTTTGAGAGGTTTTCTATCTTCTCTCATTGATTAATTAAGTTAAATGCTATGTTGCTATTGTGGAAACCTCTCTTTCTCCTTCCAAAACCAACATCCCGGTTTTTACAACTTCCAAAAATCGCAACCCCCACCACAATCAACACTGAACTCTTTTTTCCTCTTGCAATTAAGATGAATTTTCTATTGAACTTGGAATAAAAAAATGCAAAATACATTTTTTAGCACTTTCTTATAATAAACTTATGCTGTTCAGTTGCTGCTTTATGGCCAGTGCCAGGGTGCAGGGCTAAATGGTGACCTGTGACACATGGCTGTGGAGAGCAGCAGGTGTTATCTTCATCTGTCCCTGGCCTGTCTCAACCTTAGGGTTTGATAAGCAGGACCTAGATAGTGTGTCGTGGTGTGTAGTATCGTGGTGTCACCAGACGCCAGTGAATGGCTGCAGCACTGCTACTTCTCAGTGTACAGACCAAAATCATAAACCACAGGTGTGTCACGACTTAGGAAACTAAAATGTGAAAGCAGAAGTTTGAAAGAGTGTGAATTTCACTCTAAGTAGGTCCTACTTTTCCTAAAGTTAATTTTCAGCTATGGATATGTAAAATGTCCAGAGTGTGAATTGTCTGCTAGCTTTTCTGATTGCTCAGAGCAAGGAGTCCTATTAAGGGCTGAATTTAGAGTAGACAACCCTGAGGAAATTAGATAATATATAAATAATATAGATAATTAGATAAATAATCTTGAGGTGGAACAACTGAAAATAAATGAAAACATAATCCAGGATCTACATTCTACAAGAAGTATCATATCTTCCTCTTCATTAATTTAAGAGAAGTCAGAATTACAATACATTCCCTTTTGCCAACATTTTTAGCCCAGGGCTTAGAGTCTGAAAATATCCTGTGAACTTGCAAAAATTCTTGTTTGGGCAATTTCATTCCATTCTTACATGTCCTTTCCCTAATGCTGCTTCAGAGTTTGGCTACAGGGAAAGAGCACAGTCCCATTTGTGCTACAGTGGTTTGCCCATTACTTCCTTTACCTCTGTACATTTCAGTGCAGAGTTGCAATCTCCAAAGCATCTGAGTAGGTCCTCTCATCTCATTCCTTCTGACTTGTCTATGATTGCTGTGGTTTAGAAATCCCCTTCAGAGGCAGAGGTCAATTATATGCAGTTTGCGACCTCCATTCATAATTTTTAACATTTGGTGTGTTTTTTCATCCTTTGTTCTCTTCAGTATTCTTCCCTCTACTTTTCTATTTTGTGTTCATGCCTAATCTCACCCACCACTCTGATGACTTCAACGATCTGTTCATTACCAAGAGGGTCTCAGTTACCCACCCTTACATGCCATATTTGCTACTCTTTCCTTGTTTACCAAGAAAATCCGTGACTTGATCCCTGCTCATGGCTGTTCAGCCTGTCTTCCATGCTCTTCATGCTTATCTTCTTGGTGTCATCTTTGACTTGTTTGTTTTCTTCAGAAACACCTGTTGCTATCTCCAATTTTACCCCAGTTCTGCTACAATCCTTATCCATAACAACCCTCTAGCCTGTTCTCTGCGTCTCCCAGAAATGTTCTTCTGGGTCATTGTCATTCCACTTGCCGTTGCAGTCAGGGCTTCCTCCACTGACTATCCATCACTCAGGAACTGCCTTCTCTACCTGAGTAATGCTGTATTTCAAGCTATCTCTCACTTTAATACATATTTGTCCTGGGTGGGTTCTCCGAGCTCTAACAAATACAGAGAAATGAACAGCCAGATATTCATGTAGTTTTGATCAAAACAGCAAGTGTTTCCTGAATCTTGATGCAAAAGCAGTCCAAGGCTCTAGCACGAGTTTATGCCATTACTTCCTTGTCTTGACAGCTCTTGAGGAGCAGCTTTCCAGTTCCAAGCAGAAAACATGCAAACCATGTTTTATATACACACCTAGGTATACCTAATGCACAGGCCTCTGGAAGAGACATTTCAAAACTAGATTGGACCACCTCTACAGCTTTTTCCTAGAACTATTGCACAATTAAATGTTTAGTGTTATGACAGATTTTTATTAAGTACAGTATCAGACACTATAAACAAGAGATGGAAACTGAAGATAAGAAGCTCAGCTTGGAGAACTTGTGCAATCAACTTGATGGAAAAAAAATAAAAATGGAGATTTTACATAAGTGCACAAAGAATAAGGAAGAACATTTCCTCAAATTATCAGAAATGTTGAAAGACTTTTCATCAGCAAGGATGAGAAAAAATAGTGCTTAGTACCTTGAGAGACCACACAGGTAGCTCTGTATAATAACCTACCTCCTCATTAGAAACAACCAGCAATGAAAAAGGGACAAAATGGCTGTATGCTGATAATGTTGAATAAAACCCCTATATCATTGAAAGCAAATGGGAATTTTGTCTGTGGAGCTATTGGCAAAATATGTAGCCACAAGTAGTCATATACTGAGGGAATTCTAAATTTTTCTGTCTATGTACTCTTCTAGCTCTTTTGGCCAGAACAGCTATGCTAATGAAGTATGACAAAAGTTCATGTTTCATGCAGGGAAACGAAATGAAGTCTTGATCATATAGAGGAACATCCCTTGTAGAAATTTTACAAAAGGTTGGATGGGATTCTGAGCAACCTGATCTGGTTGAAGATGTCCCTGCTCACTGCAGGAGGCTTGGATTAGATGACCCTTCCAACTCAGACCATTCTATGGTTCTATGAATATTTTCCTGAAAGTGCCACAGGCACTGATTAAGTTAGGTTTAATTTTCTGAGTCGAAATTCAGACAGTAAATATTTCACTCTAGATAGTAATTCCATTCTCACACTACTTGTAAGACCAGTGTGGTCCACTGTAACAAAAAATAATGCCCAAAGTTGCAAAGTCTCCATGTTTGTTACCCTCCTCCCCATATTCGCACATAACCTCTGATACCACCAGTGTGACCAGACAGACTTCCACATACCTGTGAAAAAAGTATACAAGACCAGATCTGTGCAAGGTTGCTCAGTCCGAAGGAGATCTAACAATTAGCATACATAAGGCGCTTTTTAAATGCATTCATATTGTGTATTTGAAGTTTATGTCCCATTAAAGTTACAGTGTAATATAGACATGAAAAATGCCTACAGTTGGTACATGTGAACTAGTTTTATTCTGGATGAGTATTGATTTCAGGCTTTATTAAAAAACTTGTGGTTATTTGAACAATATCCCTATAACTTATGAGTTTGGCTTACCGTTACAGCCATTGTGTCCTTTAACAGTGATATGTGAGGTCCACTATTTGCTGAATGTGCTTGTTATGTGGGTCCACCAGGTCAGTTAAAACCAAATTATTACTTTGACAACATTGCCGTTAGTCAAAAAGACAATGCTAATGAAGGAATACTTTTGAGTCATTCATAGGCAGAAGGGAAAGAAAAACCAAAACAAAGTGGAAAAAAAGTCTCAAATTGCCACAAAAAACACATTGGGAGGCAAAGAGATGTGAATGTTTCCATAGAAAAGTAGGACTAATTCAGCCCACACCTTGGAAGGTTCATGCCCAAGTTGCTGAGAGCTGAAATTGAAGGAAAGGTCAGATATCGCTTCTCCCATTGACTTGGGACAGCTGAATTGTAAATCCCCATATCTGGGAAGGAGGAGCAGACAGGGAGCTTGAGACCAAGAAGAGCAACAAGAGGTCAAGGGAATAAAAAGCATAGCTGTGCACTGAGACAAAAATCTTGAAGACCACAGAGGCTCAGTGTACTGGGATTAACTGTTTAAGGTGGGTAGGTATTTAGCAAGAAAGACCTCTGCTAGACATGTGGTGGTATGGCTTTAAATTTCACTCAACATAACTTAAGTATGTGCCTAACTACTTTCCCAAACAGGATTTAAAAAATTATTTTTAAAATAAATGGTGATTTTACTAAATGCAGCCGCTCTTCTGGAAAATACACTCTACATTTCAATATTTTATCTTGACAAGAAAAATATTTGAGGGGTTTAAAGAAAAGATTGGTCAACATCTGTGTATGTTCACTTTGTGTATTAGTATGCATCAGTCAGATCAATGTTGCAGTGCTGTGCTAATGTCTGGAATTCACATTAAAGTGGTGTCAGGAAGCCTGGAGTTGGAACAGTATTGATGGTAAATGGATATAGGTCATTTGGACCAGAAGACTCAGATTTGCCACGCTAGTAAAGCTAAAGGAAATCAATAAAGGAGCAATCATAAAAAAAAATAAAAACTTTAAAAAAACACTAGAAAAAGGAAGAAAAGTGTAAACTGAAGTACAAATACTAAAAGTGAGCTTCATTTTTCTTACCATCATTCTTAATAATTTGAATTTTTTTTCAAGGTTTCACAGAAAGGAAAGTATTTACAAACTTGTCTAGCATTGACTACAACGGATTTCAGCCTTGCTGGAAAACAAGTTACAGAGTAAAATTCCCATTCTGTCTCAGCACTCATTCCCTTAATCCTCCTGATCATTTCACTTCTTCAGAAACACCTTCCAACCTGTACATCTTTTTGATAAAATCTATTCATACAGGATGCAGGACACAGGAGGTCTGATAGAGGGACCTAACACCTCTCTAGATGATATAATAGAACTGTACTTCTTTTTAAAAAGCAGGTACTGGGCACGGGGTGGGCTGGGCTGGGGTGTAGAAAAGAAACCAGGAAATCAAGAAATATAAGTGTCAAAATATAATGGCTTGTGTTAAGTGAGATAGCCTCAGAGCCTGACTTAAACTGAATCTCATTGTTCCCCATTCTTAATGGGCTCTTCACTCCTCTTCCCGATTTCACAGAATCCTTCCCAGTACAAAGCATTTCTGTTTATCAGTAACTTTAGTGAAGACCTTTTCATGGAACTTTCAGCAGACTACAATTTTTTCTATGAGAAAGTCTGACAGATGTTTTACTAAATTCACCACCAAATATAGCTTCACTACATCATCATTTTGTTTTTATTGGAAAAGGAAAGCATTTAGCTTGACTTATAAGATGTATTTGTTTTGCATCTATTTTGCTTACCATATTTATTGTTGCTCTCCTCAAGAGACTGAGTTGAAGGCTTTATGTTCTTCTTCAGTTCACTGGAAGCCTTGCCTCATTAGAGGTTATGTATAGAGTCATCTAAAGTACATTAGCCACCTTAAAGTCAAGGCTTTAGCCTAGACTGGTTGCCTGAACTCACCCAATAGCCAAAGTATGACCCCTTCCATGTAGCCTAAATGCTGCCCCTATAAGTATATCCTGGAACAGATATCCCAAAACATCCTTTGTGTCTCTACAGAGCACCTATAGCAGTTTAAATCGGAGTTGGCAGTTTTACTCAGCTAAACTTAAATGACATATATCCCCACAGTGAAAAGCCTAAGATAAGATAATATAGTGTCATTTAATCTGAAACATGATCTAGTAGATATTTTGCTGTATGTGGACAATAGACAGGCGTAGTACTGTAGTATTGCTGTAGCATGGCTGTAAGACTGAACTGAACACAGTATGGACTTTACTTATTTAGTTAAAACAAAATCCACACTGCAATGGCATATAATGACCACTAGCCTTGTCTACAGCAAATTGGAATCCAGGTAACACAGAAACAGTCACTCAAATTGCTCCAGATTTGGACAATGTCTTCAAACGGAATGCCAAGCAGCCTGAGTGAAGCCATGCCACGATAGCTGCACTGAGGCCACAGTAGGTGAGGGGCAGACCCAGGGGCTGCTCAAGCAAAGTAGTCAAAAGAGCAAGAGTTGTACCTGTGGCTAAAGCCAAACTTGTTATTTTTGTATGCATCCTCCTCTGACTTCATTTCTCTGGCCTTACTGTATGATTTACATTACCTTCTAATAAGTATGACAGAACCACAATGCCCAAAGGTTTTGGTTAGAAGAGTGCTAGGTATGGTCTCTACAGCTCCAACAGTGTTGCCCTGACTGCAAAAGTACTATCTGATTTTCTTGAGATGGGGGAAGAGACAGATATCTGTAATGAGTAAATAATATCAATTTAACTGGGTGAAGGGGTGCTTGCTTCCATCATTTCAACTCATTCTTATAGGCTTTATGACAGAGACGAAAGATGAACGTGACAGAACAGAAAGATCTTACAGCAAGCAAGCAATGCTGTTAACATAAACAGGAGCTCTGCCCTGGAACACAAAGATCTACCATAATTGTCAGTTACTTGAGAAGCTGCATATGCTTCAATGCACCACAAACAGCTTAAATTATTAATGGGAGTGACAAAATAGCTCAAAACTGGAAGGGTGTCTTAGTTTACAGCTAGAAGTCATTTTCCATCCAACACAAAGACAGACCTGGTCAGGCTTTAGCAGCAACCTTAATAAAAGTTGCTTTGTGATTGAGCACACTCCAAAAGCTGTCCAGTTATCTGCACATACCAGCTGATGCAAAGAGAAGAGGACAAACACTTTGCTATGTAAAAGGCAAGAGATCACTGGTGTTACTGATGAAAGCATCTGCCAGGCATGAACCAGGACTTTCAGAAACAGCCTGTGTTTAACATCTCACAACCCAGTAAGGGTCATATACCAGTCAATATGCCATCAAAGATTCTAAAACAAATAAACGTTCACCTTACCTTCAGAAGACTTTCTTCTGGTTTCATTATCACCTACAACAGAGCCAATGTTTCAGGAGCAGAGAAGGATGACTAAATCGCACATGTCATGTTCTGCATGCTGTCTTAACCTGCCACTGCAAACACTTCCTTGAGAATGAAGGTAATGTTATTATTTAGTACTAATATTATTAAATCTCTTGGCAGAGACTTGCACAATCTGCTCTTATTTCAGTCACTCAACAGAGGCTTGTAAAAAAGATGCAGGAGGAAGTAATTTACCCATTCACAGATTAAAACTGGAAGTGCCAACTTAATGTATTTTGACATTTGCCAGGCAGGAAAGTTTGGTAGAGCATCAGAGAGCCCCTGACGGCACACAGGTTCTTAAGCACAGAAAAAGACACATGTCCCAGCCTACTGCCTTGCTGGAGACCACCCACACTACCACTAACAAATTTTGCTGACAGGTACTAAGAAAAAGGGCATTGTCAATATCAAGATGCACCTTCCCCTAGGTTGATTCATCTCTCCTATAAGGAGTAAGAAAGGTTGTTGATTGTTTGCCAGAGGACACTGAGACATAATAAAGGTGAGATTCAGGAGGCCAAGGGCAGACATGAGCTAGCATTTCCCTGTGAGTGGATCTATGATACCCGCGTCCAGTTGAAGACCTACCGCAGCCCTCTGGGTGACTAGAGAGGAATCACTTAGTATGGTATTCATCTTATCCAAATTTAGACTCCTGCAGTATAAACATCTACAGAGGAGCAAGTCACCCTGTGCTCTTTTTGCAGTCAACAGAGAGAAATAGATACTTCTAGGGTGCAATTAATCTCATCCTAAAGAAGACATCTTCCAGTTGATTTATGCCTTAAAAGTACCTGGTTTTCCCTGACTATAAAGGGAGTCTGAGGTGATTTTTGCCATATGGACACCTCAGACATGAACAAATAATATATCTAGCAGAGCCATAAAGCCATTGATATTCCACACAGCCTGCAGTTAGTATAAATGTTTGGTCAATAATAACTCGAGCTGAACTCAGACGGTTGACCTAGAGGTGAATGGCTCTGTATTCCATTACTAAGTCTCTGAATCATCCAGTGTCTCTTTTCTTTTTAAGTAAAGTCTCTCCCTGGGTTTTAGATGTCACTTAATGGAATGTGGATATTAAATGTATGTAAATCCATAGCATTTTTGGATAGAGCTGCATTCCACCCTGTCCCATTATAAATACAATCCCATCCTCCTCTTTGGAGCTGTCAATCTGTCAGGCAGAGGAGCTTGTAGACTCCCAAGACAAATCCTTGTACTTTCAAGGGACTACTGTTGCCAAAATGAAAGTTCCCAATGAAAATAGTTCTTGCGTGGAGACTATCAGAGAGACTCTCTTAAGCCATGTTTTTTATGTCCTGGGATGATAGGAATTCCTTTACCAAAAGTAGTGCAGCTTGTTTTTTTCCCAGGTTGTTCATTTCCATTTTATTCCTACTCCTGTTCTCAGAATTCTCTTTTTTTTTTTTTTTTTTTATGGAAGTATCTTTTCTCATCTTCACTTCTGTTTCCCATTATTTTTCTGCACATTTTTCTACACTTTTCATTGGAATTTCCACTTCAGTTATAAAATACTATCAGGGTTTTTGTGAAAAAATTCTTTCTCACTTTTGTCTTCAACCTAGGAGTAAATTGCCAGGACAGAATACAGTTATTATTAATTTCTGTTTAAAGAGGTTAGTGCAGCTGTATCTTCACTTAAACTCCAAATGCCAGGTTCTGTTACTTCACAGGTGTCACTTAGTGGAATGTGGATAAAAAACTCTTTAAAATTCACAGTATCTGGGTGTTAAACTGCTTTGCACTTTAAACATAATTCTACTGCAACACACAACCCGTGTTTGTGTAGCATGATCTAGATAACCATCTTCACCAGTATGTGACAAACAGATTCACAATTCCATCTGGTCAGATGGCTGTTTTAGTGACCCACTTCAGAGGAAGGAGTTTGCCACATTCAAGACACTTCTCAAGCCCAAATATCTTAGAGGAGTTGCACAATAGACTGACCTTTCTGAAGCCTTCTCTGCACTTCCACTGGGAAGATTGTGTAGCCTAGACTGCACATAGAACACGGTGTTTCTCTTCTTCTGAGGACTGGATGTTATCTGAAACATTACCCAAAGAAACAATATACTCTCCTGTTTGTACTGTAAATTCCTGTATAAGTTTTAGGCAGAATGATGTTATCAGTGACAGCGATTCTTTGAATGCAGCTAATCCCCATCTTTGGGGTTTTCAGCAATTGCCTGAATTAGACAGAAACCAGCATCTCAAGCAGGTGATTTCTGCAAAACAGAAGAGTACAATGGAGAAACGGTGCTTTGAAGTTGCCCATCTCCAGGCACCTCGCTGAAGTGCAGAATTTTCCTACAGAATTACTTCAGACAGTTATCTTCGATGTACCTGAAGTTATATAAGAACTGCAATGAAATGCACCTCTAGATCTATTCTTAACAAATAAACTAATTCTTAGTATCTCTCTACTTGCTTCCTTAAGATATACAGACACTTACAGGACTACAGCAACTTTGAAATTCTATCTCAATTTTTCCAATGTAGCACTGACATTCACGTAACGCAAAGCTTGGGGACTAGAACAAGAATTTTTTTCTCCTTGCATTTGCATTTTAAGCATATTAAGGTCTCTGGACAAGTTACTACATACACACCCAGATCCTCTTGCTGAACCACACCTGTGCAAGCTGGGGTACTGATCCTTGCCCATCCAGTTGTGGGACTTGGTGAACTTCTCACCCACCTCATACTCTGGCTCCCTTTCTGGGGAAGGATGTGGAGCAACTGACTGGCCCATGCCGTGTGTCATCAAGATGTGGGAGTAGGAGTACCATCACATTGTGTGGCTCAGACCACAAACACAGCTTTTGCACATCCAGTAGGATGGCTGCTGTCTCTCTGACATTATAACCTACGAAATCAGGTTGTCTTGGCTCTGTGCGGACAGAATTACTTGTTTGCTTCAACTTTCAGGCATATAGAGTTTCTGTAGTTAAATCCAAATACAAAGGCCAAATATTCAGGCTATTATATTCATCATAGTAGCCACAAAAATGCAAGTAAAATACATATCTACATTTTTTTGAGACATAAATGACATTTTTGAGACTGGGTAACTGTTCAACACTGGTCTTGGATACAAACGGAAAAATGAACCAACTTCTTTCTCCTGTCCCACATGCCCAAAGCATCATATGCCTGCCAGATTTTATTAGCATACTATAAATCCTAAAGAATAAGAGACAGTATGGGCCAGATCCTCACTGCTTTCGGCTGATATGTGCTCGTTTACCTCTGTGCTGGATGTTCAAAAATACTTCACTTCCATTAGCTTGCAAACCAGTGTTTCCTTATGGAAACATTCCCTATCTCATATAGTTTTATATGATCTGGGTGTAACCCATTTCCTATTTGCCCCCGAGCATTTCTGGAATGTGATAACATAAGTGGACTATATTATCACCTTTTATTTCCCTCCATCTTGTCATTCCCTTGCTGTTACTCAGAAGAGGAGCTAGAAACTGTGCAATGAAAAAGCTTGAACCCTTTCTACCTTCTACTTTTCCCTTCACTCCTCCCTCCAGTTTTCCTCCCCAGTTTCCTTCCCTCTAGATAATCATCCGGGAAGAGAAATATTTTTGCCATAGAAAATCTGTTACTGTACTAAGCTTTGAAGATCTACCAAAGTGAACACTACTTAAGCACATACATGGGGGTACGTATGTATACAAATAAGTGCATATATATAAACACAACTAACTGTTCATGCCTAGGAGTGACCAAGGAAATTTTTGCATTTGGCTTTTACAAATAGCTACAAGTAACTTCACTATTTTTGATGGCCTGCTTTTTTCTACTCCCATCTCCGCAGTCAAAAACACTTCTGTGGACTTCAACAGAGATGCTTATATGTATCAAAGTTTTTCAGCATAGATGTTAGTTATTAAAAGGGAATGTTTGCAGGAAACATAAAAGAAGTCTTTATTGAATTGAAATCTCCCACACTTATTCTTGCAAGATCTCGCCTCTAGATTTCATCACATGGAACAGAGAAAACACACAAAGTGACCTTTGGATTTTTTCTACAGAAGAGCTGTTGTTAATGTTTTTAAAGGCACCCTGGCAGCGGCGTGGCAGGCCGCGTCTTTCCCGGGAGCGTCAGAGGCGCTCGGAGCATTCGCGCCTCGGCAAAGCATCAGCTCCTCGACGCGGCGGTGGTAAAGGAGGCGAGGAGGGTCTTCGCATGGGTTCCACAGAAAAACTTTATTTAGATGGCATCGGGAATCCCAGGGGCCATGGCCCCAGGAGGAGCCCAGAGGTGAACACTACACCTCAGAGGCAAAGACTCCCAGAGGCGAAGACTCCCAGGGGCGAAGACGCAGACACACGAGGGTCGTGGGGTTTTATATGGGGAAAGGGAGGGCGGAGAGAGCATGAGAACCAATGGTCTCAGGGCACAGGGGTGGTACAGGGGCAGGCTGAGGTGCAGGGGCGAATAGGGGAAACCCGAAGGAGTGGCCAGGAACAGGGGCCAAGGGGAGAGCAGGGAGGGGAGAGCAACCCGGAAGGGGAGACACAGGGAAGAAAGGGAAGGGGGAATACAAAATCCATAGCAATAACAAAAAGGGAATACACAATAATGAAAGAACAAAGGACCTTGGGAGGAGCCAATCCATTCACCTTGTCCTTAAGCTACTAATTTATTTAGCAACCACCACAAAGAGCTCTTCAAATTTTATATCTTTTTCTCATAGCAGATCATGTGCTGATCCTGAGTTGCCACATCATGGGTCAGACATGTCTTCCACTGCTGAATGCAGCTTTTTCCTGCCAGAAATGTCCAGAAAGAGGTTATGACCTAGGAAAAGTGTAACATTAATTCACTCTGGAGACAACAGTTCTGTTCGTATTTTCAGTTTTGCTCTTCTTTCCTCAGAGCAGTTTGCAAAAGGTAAAATATTTTTATATACTCTCAGAATGACTAATGTCTACTTTCATGCTGACAATAGAGAATGAAGATTGAATGGACAGAAGTTTACAAGCTAAGCTCACAATTCCCTTAAACAATTTCTATGGTGCTAAATTAAATTTTTAAAAATTCAGAATAAGAAATCAGAAATGAAAATATGCTATGAAGCTAAGAAATCTAACAACAGCAGTCTCTTACCACAGGCAAGAGAAGTGACACTGCTTTAAGCGTCCAGTTATGGTTTTACTGGACATTTGTATTTCAAGAAGGCAATTTCTGATTTGCATTGCATATTAGTGATGGCATTATGTTAAATCCTATGACATTCAGCTACTGACTTCTGAATGGTTCCCCAAATTTATTTATTGTTTTCAACTGTGATGTTTCTGTAAGTGTACATTTCCAAAAAAAAGACTTTATTAAATCAATTCAAAGTATGTTAAAACTTGCAATAAAGATCAGAGACTAAATTAGGTACTCTTGAAATTTAGCAATTCTCATTACAAATCACTTTAGGGAAAGAAAAATTAAACCCATCCAAATTTCACAGATGCAAAATGTCTGAAATGAACCTAAATACCATTGATGTTTCTGAGATTTTATTAGAAACTCCAAATCATTGATGTTTCACTTTTCTTTGTGATTAAACTATAGACACTATGTCATAGTTTCATCTTGATTTACTAAACACCAGTTGACATCATTGTCAGACAGAAAAGCAAGAAGGCATTTACGAGTGGAAAATGGTGCAATGTGGAGAAAGGTCAACTTTCACTCAGCAGTTTGGGCATGGCTCCTTCCTTAATGGATGTCTAGGTTAAAAACAACAAAACAAAACCAAAAACAAACAAAAACCAAACCAAAACCCAAAACAAAACAAAAACAAAACAAACCAAAACAAACAAAGAAAACCCCAAATCACCACTTTATTTCTCTAATCCTGGTAAGTAAAGTCATATGTTTTTTTCCTTTACATTCTCAGAAATCTGATGCCTGAAAAAGGGAAATCTGAATATGCATTACTTTAAACCAAGCAGAATTTGCCAAACGCTCCAAACAGTCATATAGATGTATTTATAGCCTTATTAAAAGACTGATGCCAAATCTTCCTCAGCCTTACAGGTCATACCTTCTACTCTTGCTGTTGAACTCTTCCAAGTTCTTTTCAACTTGCCTAAGACATTCCCAAAATGTCATTGCTCTGGTTTACTTTGTCCTGGCTGCTAGGATAGACCCCAGGTACCCACCAAAGCTTCACTGGACAGAGAGGCTGCATCTTGCATTTTCCTCACAACAGCCTGATAGTGCTTCCCAGAGTAAGAGTTCCTGTTTCTGCATCACCTTCACATTTCTGACTCACTCCATATGACATCCATTGTCCTTTTCTACTGTATGGCTGCTCCATGACCTTTTACATTTCCTCTTGTGGGCATTAGGTGTAACGTTCATGTCTTGACTGTGTGGATCGTGTCATTAATTTTGGATCGTCCACCTAATTTATTAAGGTCACTTTAAATTCTGGTCATGTACTACAAACTGCTTGTAATGTCTTCAGATAATGTATCAGGTTCTTTTTTACACTGAAAGCCAAGACTTTAGCAAGAAATGCTCTTCACCTCCCACTCCTGTAAAACTACACTTGCAGCCACACCTAACCAGCAAACTGCTTATGCCTTTGGAAGCCTCTGCAGTTTTTGAAAGGAGCATTTCAAACAGCTGTTCAATCAGTTTAGGTTGAGAACTCTAGGCTTATTTCCTCAGCTTTGCAGAAGCCCTGTGTGGGATAAGTCTGTCTACATCAGAGAGACATCCCATATATTGCTTTTTTCTTATTTTCTAAATCAAATGCTCTCAGAGAAGGAATTAAGGTTGATTTGACACAGCGTATTCTTGGCATGCTTAGGTGGGCTATTTTAACTCTTTAGGATACTCCTGCAACTTATTTATTGTTTATTTAATAAATGAATTCAGAACATTTCCAGGAGCTCCTATAAGGGATTGATTATAGCTTCCTGATATTTGTAGAAGAATCATATTTGAACCTTTTCATGTTACTACAAAGACTCACCAATGGTTCAGAGATTATACAGGATTATTTATCAGGTCTCGACAGTCTGAATACATCTATCTACTCTTCAGCATGTTCTCTTCCTTTATTTTACCTGAGCTCTTTTCTTCTCAATAAAGCTAAGCAGAACCAAACATTAAATATTTTAGACTTCTTTATACCGTGTCTGTCTTGCTCTCCTTTCCTGTTACATAGGATCTGTACTGTTCTTTGCCCTCTGGGTTATTTCTAGAATTTTTTCTTCCTGCTCTGTTTTTTCCCACTTGCAAAATGAAATTAATTTTTTCATGTTGAACTTTCTTCTTTTATATCCAAATACCTGTGCTTTTCCTTACACTTATTCTTAATCACGTGCCTCGTTTTTCACCCAGAGAAGTAGTCATGGAAAGATCACATTTCTTCTCACTATGGAGTAGGTAATAATGAATTTTACTGACTAGGGTATGAATGTTATTGATGCCAATATGGTCCTCAAATCCTTCCAGCAGTTATTTCTGGGTTGCTCAAGTGAGTCATTTTGTGTGGTAAGCACTTCTCTACTGTTTTATTATTGCCACTCACCCTGTGAGCACACAGGGTGACTTTTACATCATTATGTAAAATGATGCATGAGAGAACAAGCATCCTATATCCAGGCTGCTGCATAAAGGTAGCGTGCCCAGGGACAGGATCTGCTCACATTTGGAGGCTTAGGGCAGGTTACCAGAGAATGCTGCTCTTGACCACTGCTTGCTCAAAGGCTACATGCCTCCTTCCTGGAGGTACTGAGGCCCCTGGTCTGCCACTAAAGATAGAGTGTTCCAGAGTTTCTATCTCAGGAACTACTTTAACAGCATTTTTGTAATTTAAATTATTTTGATCATGACTTTAATTAATATAAAAGAAAAAATGTGGCATTGACTGTGACTCTTTGTTTCATTTATGAAAATTTGGAGAAATGAGCCCATTTCCAGCTGCCCGGCCTTTCTCATATTTGACATTAAATGCCATTCTGGATAAGAAATTCTTTTGGCTGGCCATAAGAGGGAGGAACAATTTAGTTCAGTCATGAAAAAAGATGGCAGTTGCAAAATGGACCTGCCAACATTGAAACTTCTTATGTTGGGAATTTTCACAACCCTTTAGCATTTACTATTTGAACTATAACACCTACAAAATATTACTCCAAGCAGAATCATAGGAAGATTGACTAGTGGCAATGGAAGTCTTTCTCACCTGATTACCCTGTAAATACTCAGGAGAAGTCTTTAGCAAACATTTCACCCGTGGTGCAGCTGCAGCAGCAGAGGCAGAATGTGGCCTTTGGCTGAGGCACCAACAGATCTTTGAGGCTGTTTTGAACTGAGGCATTTCTGAACCTGCCATCAAAGTGAGTGATTTGTCACCAGATCAAGGAAGAGCAGCTCAGCATGTGACAGCACTCATTAGCTGATGCTTCAGAATGATTTCTCCAGGAATTGTAGAGTTTTGAAGAACATTGAAAAGGGAGTTTTCATTCTAGCCTCTGCTATATACTGCAAGAGATAAGGGGAGACAACACTGTGCTGGGAAGAACCTCTGTGATATGTGTATCCTGTTCCCACGGCATACATAAAAACATCAGCTGTTTAACCAGGACTTTCACATATTTTCAATTAGTAGAATGTTGTAATTCCCTTTTTTTCCCCCACACTTTATTAATCTCATTTTTGTTTCCTCTTATATTTCACAGGCCTAATCAAATCATCAGAAGAAAGGAAGGTGACTCAGTTCCACTGCAGAAAGAATGAGTCCGTATCCACCTTGCTAGGGGAGTCTGCATGTCCCCACAGTGCTGTGTCCATGCTAGAACAGAGATGCTCCCCACATCCAGGAGCACCCTGCGGTATCCCACCCTTCACTCAGCACGCAGGCAGGCATCCTCACATACACAGACCCAGAGCACCTCCTCCCAAGGTTTACTCTGCCAACCACCTCCACATCTGTCCCAGGCCCTCCCACAATCCAACTGACAAGCCCTGCCAAACACTGCCTGGAAAAGGGACCTCCTTCTCCCCTACACAGAGCAGGCATGGTGCTTGGGGCTGGCACATGGCATCCCCACAGGACCATGCCCTGCCAGCGAGCAGCTGCGGCGAGGCCCACTGCCAGTTGCGGGAAGGCACATCACCTTTTGCAGAGGAGAAATAAAGTACTTTTGGCAGCAGGTTCCCCCGTGACGACTGGCCCCATGTCCCTCCTGTGTAGCGGGCAGATGGTGGTCGTGCAGGCGTCCAGCCAGCACCACAAGGCCCCCAACAGCCCCAGCCCCATATGTCCTGCTTAGCTGCTGTCGCCACTTGTCAGACTGGGAGTCATTTTTCAAGTACTTCTAGCATGGGTGAAGCAAATGCATCAAAGGGCAAACTGTGTTTTTCAGCATTAGTAGCCACGAGACCAGAAGCTCCCGAAGTGCAGGAGGTGGGTGAGCTTGACTTGCTGCCCGGTGAAGCACTGGCAGAACTAAGCAACAACACTGCCGGTGTCATGGCTTTCTGCACAGATAAATGGTACAACAGAGACATACTAGGAGGAAGAGGAAAAGGATTTGAGGTTTTTTTCTGAGTGTAGATATCCTTAGCAATAAGTTTTCCTACAAATCTACAGAATTCAAACACTTTAAACTGTAACCTTGTGCTAAAATGTGAGAAGAACCTGCTTTGCCAGTTCTTAACAAAGCTCAACACCTGAGCCCTCACTGCTGCTGCTGCTAAGGCCTGGAGTTACACAGTGCTGAGGTCTGGCATGGGAAAAGGACACTTGGATAATGCTGTGGTGATTCATGCATGAGGAGGTACTCCAAAGAAGATAAAGTGGGCATGTAAGTCTCTACCCACTTACAATCTAAAGCCAAAATAAAGATAGTGAAGCAAAGACCACCCTGAAGGCTGCTACATCCCCACAGCAACACCAGTGTAATGCTGGACTCCTGGGGGCCCAGGCTGGCAGCCCAAGCAAACAGCTTGCCTCTTTTGTCCCTCATGCTAGCAAGAAAGCGAGCACTGCACTATGGCCTCATCTCTCGGCACCGATCACAGGTAATGTCTCAAGCAGGAAGAGGCACTGCTGGGAAAGCATCTTTGTCTTGCTCATGGCATATCTGCTAGGATGGAGCAAAACCATCACTACTGCCTGGGCATGTAGGAGCAGAGCTCCCCACTGCAAGGTCTGAACATGAGCTGGAGCAGGTCAGGGGTGAGCAACAAGCAAAGGAGGTAAGGGCTTGACAAGACTGGCAGATTTGGATCATCTGGGCTACAGAGTGCAAGGGTATGTGAAGAGGTTGGCGCTACAGGGCAAATATTGTTCTAAAGTTGTTTGGAGAAGGTGTATTTCGGTACTCCTGGAAACTAAGTAAAAACTACAAAAGGCAATTTTTTTCCATTTAAGTTATTGAACATTATTATGGTTGGAGACAGCTATTCTGGAAATGAAAAATAGTTTTTCGGAGCCATGCCACCAGTTCTGACGGCCTGACCTAGAGCAAGGTAGCCATAGGAAGAGGCAAGATGTTTTCCTGGAGCACTTGCATTGACTCAGATGTGGTTTTCCCAGTGATATGAGCAAAGGATTCTGTAACACTGTTCAGGCATAACCTTCCCTTTTACCCTGAATGCCCCTCGTCAAAATGAGGCCACACTGGTCATCAGTGTTCAGGATCACATAAAATAATGTCAGAAAAGGGACCTATGATTTTTGCACACATTCATTACACCATTTTTAACATCTAAAATATGGATACAAAAATCACCATTTTTTCCTCGGTCAGTTATCCAGCTTTTGTGGTCTAGGGTTTCCTAAAACTAGTCCATAAGGGTTTTATTTTCACCTGAAGTTGTGCTAGTTACATTTAATCTAATTTTCGTGTAGATAGGCTAATAGGGTTTTGATAATGTAAATCCTCTTGAAAAAGGACTAATTTTAAGGTTCCAGAAAAGTGTTGACATACTATGATCATGAATTAACCCAGTTTGTTAGAGAATGGCGCTGATAATGCCAAGGTCATGGACTTGATCCCTGTACAGGCCATTCACTGAAGAGAGGATCCTTCCAACTCGGACTGTTCTGTGATTTTCTTTCAAGGCTGTAGTACAAAGCAAGGTACATTAGCTAAGTGCAATCTTAGGTTTAGAATTCACTTCTGAAGCCTTCAAGAGACGTGAAGCAGTGAGTCTTCTAACTGTGAAAAATGGTTTTCACAGATCATTGGCTTTAGAGTAAAGATTTAAGCTGCAAGGCAGACAGAAAGAATATTTGACCTGCTTTATTCACTTCTAAATTCTATTGGACTCTGTTAAGACACTGAATATGTGCTGGTGGTGCCTGATCGACACTGATACCACTCCCAGAGGGGCTCTTTCTTGGCATGTCAAACAAGATGATGTGATTACATATTTCTTTCACTAAAAGAAGGTGGTTTTCCAGTCAAAGGGGAAGAAAGCTGTAGATTTTCAAAGTCTAGATCATGTGCCCTATATTCCATCTACTGCATAAATTAGCTGGTAACCTCAGCATATATTTATGAAAAAATACATAGATTATTACCTATTGCTCTTAAAATATCTCTGAAAGTGTTTTGAAACTTCATGGCTGATAAGCAAGACTCATCTCTTCTGCTGAGGCATATCAGATGCCTTTTCTGTATATATGCATTCATTCTATGGTAAGATAGAAGGAAAAATCTATTTGTAGTTCAAAGAGCATCCTATATTCTCTTATGTAGATACAGAATCTCTTCTGAGCTGATTTTTTGCTTTTTGGGCAAAACCAAAACAGAAGTTATTTTAAACTGAGTGGCTTTGGTGAAAGTTGATGGTTTAGGTCTGGCAAAATATAGCATCCACAAAACGAGAACAAAATCTTGCTTTACTGGTATGTGCAAACACATTCATCCCAGCAATCTGGAAGATGAAAGATTCTATTTTCTAGTAACCCTGGGATGCAAAGGCACTGCATCAAATAAATATTTTCAAGCATAACAATATTATGAAGACTCTCAAAAGCCACTTAAATACTTATTTTTTTAACTCTGTATGTGCATCGAGCAATTTTGTGTGTTCATGAACAACTTGCAAAGAAGGAACAAAAAGATTATTCCTGCTCATAAAGCTTGAAGGGTGTAATCAGGAAACCGAAAGACCATACCATTGAGCTGACCAACCATGTGGCACAAGCAGTAATCAACCCACAGTGAATAGTTAGAGAAGCCATTTTTCCAGTAGCCCACAGGCCCAAAAAAAAAATGCTGCTGCAGTATTTAAAGATTTGGAAAACTTAGTTACATTACAGACAATTTAGAAACAGGAAAAAAAAGCACGACATCTAAATTTTTCAACTAAATTGTTGCCTTCAAACAACATCACCTAGCCATTTGTTCAGCCTGTCATGCCTTTGAAGCAGAGACTCGTGGTACTGTGCCCCTTCCCAGGTCCTCGTTTTCAGAGTAAGGCACGCTGAGGACACCTGAGACCACAAAATATCCACTGTTCTGTCTGTCTGTAAGCGGCAGGATCCGTTACTGCTCAGAGTCCTCTTGGATTCCTGCCTCACCAAAGCAGCTTGAAACCAAACAATGCTCTTTAGATTTGGAGAACTTGATCCTCGAGCACATGGTGCAGTGCCAAACGCACCCGTGCAGCCCCTGTCGGTACCTGATGCCCTTCATGCAGCCAATAATGCTCCTCTGGCTTAACGCTTGTGTGAGCTGTACAAAGTGGCTTGAGATCACTGGATGGAAGAGGCTGTGCAAGTATAATGGACTGTCTTTCAAATTGTTACTTGTGGGTGTCATAACAACGCAGAATTCATCACTTCTGGAGTAAATTTTTATCTGCCAATCCTGGAATACAAGAGAATCAGTTTAATTAAGATGAAGGTGAGTGACTGATGCTTGACTGGTGTAGCAACAGAGTAAATTCTGTTTAATGGAGATGTATTTGACCTTCCATGATTTGTAAAACGGCATTTAGATATTAAAATACAGGTGAAGTTTTAAACGCCACTGTGTAAAAATGGATTTCACTAACTAAAGGTTTAGAGCTACAAATGTCATTTTAATTTAAAAAGTTATTTTTATGCAGAATTTAGGTATATTGAAAGATTTGTTTTGTTTTTAATTAAACATCCTTTTTGATCAGAAATTCCTGGAGAATTTAAGATGATTGTCTGTTTACTTGGATGTCAGATGTAAGGCTGACTCCTCTAAACACTTAGGCATGTGCTTAACTTGACATCAGCAAGACCACCCCTGTGCATGAAGCTAACCATGTGCAAAGATGTTTGTAGGACTGGCATCTAGCAGTCTCTTTTAAACTCCAGTCTTGTCCTTTGAAAAGGTTTTCAGTTCAAGTGGAAAAAAGGAGTTGAAGGTGGAGAGCACTGATGTGAAAGGACAGAATAATGTTACTCTTGCATAGTCTGAAGCAAATGCAAATAACAGAGTATTTTCTATTTTTTTCCTCTCTATGTCTTCAGAGGGCTGCCTTGGGATCATCTCATGACCTTGGCCCATTGACACTGATTTTGGTGCTGATCTAAAGCCACTGAGAATTTGAATCATCTTTCCAAACTAGCTAAGGAAGGATTCCTACTGAAATTAACAGCATTTGAAGAACAGACAGCCAAGCCAGGAAAAAAAATAAATCCACACATCCTAGATTAAAGACTTGCGGTCATTTCTAGGCAGAAGTTAAACAAAGAACAGAGCTGTGATGTACTGTGTGGAATGCCCAGTAGCTCTCACAAATTTAAATCAACCTTGGAGAGAATGAACTGCAAAGGGTTTTAAGAGCTTTTCTCTAAAGGGTGGCATCTTAAAAAGTTGTTCGTTACAGGCTTATTGCTCATCTGAGAGCTCTTCACCACTCTGAAGTGAAATGACTCTTAGTCATTTCATGTACTTCCCCCATGGAAAATCTTCTTAACACAATTATCGTAAATTCGGTGATTTCCCCTTTATCATTTCTTTTAAATTTCAGTTTCTCCTTTTCACATTCAGGGCCCTGCAGAGCTTCACAGGTCTATTGGCATGTTCCCCTTCTCCCCAGTTGCTCTGTCAAAGATGTCAGCTTTTCGGCAGCTTAATTTCTCTTCCAAACCCTCCATGTCCTCCAGGCTGTTCCTTGCACTCACACAGTGACTTCCTAATCTTGGTGCCCCAAGAAGTCAGACCTTCCTGCTCAGCACAGAAAGCTGTCTCCCATCACCTCCACTACAGACAGGATAAACCTAACAACTTGCACAGCTACTCCTCATCTATATTTAGAGGTACAGTGTAGTCCCAGTTTTTCTAAAACCCTACTTTCCATTTTACAGCAGTACATTTATCATCATCAAACACATGAATGTCATTTAAAAAGTAAAGCCAAATACATCCATACATACACATATGCACAGAGCAGACATACAAAGTCATTTTTCAGGCAAATTATTTCAGTTAGGTACCACCAGCTCTGTTCACCTCCTCTGAATTTTCAGATTTTTCCAAAGATGTACACTGGCACTAGTCAAAGGTCAAAGCACTGGCACATTCCAAAGGAAGGAGCACCTCTCTGCAATGTTCAGAGTGTGCAGCAGCACAACTGCTTCCCATTCCATCATAAGTTTTACCCTTTCATAGGCATTGTCTGGCACAGAAACCCACAATACATTCACAGAGTGGCCACACCTGAGTAACCTCATTTTTTCACAGTAATGGCCTCCTGTTCCCTCCTCTCCTGTTCTTGGACTCCTAATCCTAAATTCCAGCAGGTACCACCCGGACAATTTTTCCTACAGGCACTTATGAATTCCATCTGTTATTAACATGTTACACTGCTGGACTTCTCAGGGTACAGGAAATCTGCTGCATGTAGGCAGAATGGTTATCAGAATACCATTTACCAAGTTGTAACTTCATTTAGGGTATATATAGGAGAGTCCAGTCAGAGATAACAGAGCATTACTACACCTGGCTTTTGCATGAGCCACCTTTTAATCAGAGACAGTTTTCTCCCACTTTTTTCCCTCCAAAAAAGACAAGGCAATCAGATATTGAGGCTGTATTAAAAGAAAAAAATTAAAGACTTGTAAAACCTCAGTGGTTCAGAAAGACAGAAGACATGAAGCAGAAAAATACTAGCAAAACTTTCCGAGAAACAGTGACCATGATATGGAAGAAAAATTTTGGAAAACTTTGACCAAATCCTAAGTGACAAAATATTGAAAGCGACAGAGAAACTGAGCTGAATGTATATACTCCTTTTTATTCTTTCACCAAGCTATAAACATTTGATACCCCAATTTGAAGTGATTTCCAAAACTATGCAAAACCTGCATGTTTGTTTATTTCAGCTATTGTATACCCCTGGAGAGATGGTCAGGTGCCCAAGTGATCATCTGCTCTGTGGAAGAGCATCTGTATTTAAGCTACTGTGATAAGCCAGTTATCTTGAGAAAAACTATTAGTGATTGACAGTACATAGTAGATTCATTTGAGTCTATTTTGCAATTAAAATTCCCAAATGGGTTTGCAGATACAATGGATTTGGCTATCTAAATAATCTTGTTGCATTTCTCGGGACTAGGTTACGTCTAAGCATATTGTTTCTTAGCAGTCAGGTAAGAAAACCTGCCTCATAAGTTACACATGGCTGAAAATACAAAACAAAATACTAAATAAGAGGTTTGCTATAACAATAACACATAAAATCTGGTTTCCCTCTATTTAAGTTTGTCAAACACCACTATTAGCAGCAAAATTAAGAATTTGGCCTCTATCACAATGTATGGTTTATGCTGAGTTTAAATAATTTATTTCAGACACCTGGAATCAGTAGGTAGCAATTTGTAAGCCTAATGAGTCACTGTTGATATTTTGATGGTGTGTGGGTTTTGTTGGTTTATTCGCTCTGTTCCTGTTGCCATGTACAGTGTATTTGCTTGTTCAGTTTTCAGAAAGAGCAAATCCTTGGAAATTAAATGCTTTTGATTTTTCAGCACCGCTTAAAGGATACAGCAGTTAATGTCATTTCAAAACCACCAGAAAATAAAGCTCAAAATAAATACAAAAACAGTTCATACTGGAGGAGGCAGCATAAGCCCAGTCCCAAAGGAATGCCCCTCCTTCAGGCTTCACAGATCTAGATCCAAACTGGAAATCACACCAGCTGAATTTGTGAGGCGAGAACTGCACAGAGGTAATGATAGTCACCATGGAAAGAAACAGCTTAGAGAACTGCAGCACTGGGGCATTAACACAATCCTCAGCTGTACAGCCAGAGTCTCATTTGATGTCTACTGGAAACGTTGGAGTGCAGCTAAGCTGACTTATCCTCGCCGAAGATCTCTTGCTTTAGATCTTTGGGCTGCCCTGATGACTTACAGCTACATGCTTATACATATAAGAGGATTTGTTCTACACAAGTTATTGACTGATATTTCATTAACATAAGAAAGAAAGGTATGTTGAAGTATTGGATGTAACCTCTAAAATCTGGCTCGGAGTAGTTACTGAAATTCCTGGGGGTTTATGTGCTTCATATCTGTTCTACTTAACAGTTGCTATTCCTGCGGAGGAAAAGAGCTCAGTCTTGCCATAACATTGCCTTCCTTAGCACAGAAGTCAGGAAGGAGACCCTGGACTCCTACAGAACCTCTTGCCAGGGTTGCTGTACACAGTAATCCTTTTCAAGAACTGTTTTCTTACATCTGAAAGTGAATCACACTGCTTGTGTCCTGACTGTTCAGACGAGCTTGGCACACAAAGATTTGAGTGGGAGTCTTGTGGGTATAAATGCTCAGGAAAATTCATTAGCGTAAGTGGAGGACGAGTTGTGTTACAGAGATGTAAAGATGCATGTTGGGTTTCTAAACCTGTGAAATGTGAACCACTCATGTCCTAAATGCTGCTTCCAAAAAGGAAGAAAGGTTTTTCATGTTGCCTTTTTACTTCCTGTCAAGAGGAAAAGCTTCTTCTTAGCTGCTGCACCCTTGTCAAAGGACCTGGCAAACCTCAAGAAGCATTTCAGCCTGCATGGGCCCAGGGCCTGACAGAAAGCTAGAAGATACTGCTGCCATTACTGTGGGACAGCACACCTTCCTCTCCACACTGATGTTGTCCAAATAAATTTGAAGCATTGATGGCCTGGAGATGGCACGTGTGATGAGAATCATCTCTGCTTTTCAGACATATCTATGAGTCTAAGAGGGAAATTCTGAGGATAAACATCAATGACCAAGAGGAGTGAGATTTTTTTATTCACTGCAAAGTGTTTTCTGTCCCTCCAAATCAAGTGCATGTCAGATCATTCAGACATTCTCACTGGCTGTCCCACCCAAAGCTATTCAGCCACGCTGATTGCTGCAGCTGGTCATCAGGTGGCACATCAGAGCTGTTACCTCCTGGAGCCTTTCTGTCATTTATACTATTCCAGCACAGTCTTCCAGCCTTTCCTTCAGAGAACATGGCTTAAGCCTCTCTGGCTCTGGGAGGTATTGTGACATTCTAGACACAGTCCAAATAGAGCCAACCTCAGCAGCCAGAAGGAGGAACAATTCTAAGTCTTTAGTGATAACAGTATCATGAATGTCTGTTAAGCTCCAAGAGTGTTCAAAAAAGTGCTAAAATAGTAGTATTCGTTCCTGGCTAGATAGTAACAACCCTTTGTTCCTGAAACTCCCTCACTGGGGCAGCTGTTCCAGCCATCCATATATCTTGATTGTATATCTTTCATTTATTTACATTTTTTGCTATATATTTCTCTGATATGACTTGGTATTTTCAGGCTGACTTTCTGAGAAGAATGTTTTCATCAGGGAAACATGCAGGACATCTTCACTGCAGTTCAGCCGTTTGTCAAGGAACAGAGTTCTAGATCATGTAGTATAAATACTTGATTAGGTAGTATAACACACTCCACTACACAGCAGTAGATCAGTAAATCTCAAAACCTGTCTTTTCAGGCAGTGTTTACCCCAGTGGACTGTCCAAGGATATAAAATAATGATCTTGCACTCACCCACTGAGCCAGGATGCCCAGCTGAGACAGCCCACTTGTCCTGAATACCACCCCACTTTTCCACTGCTTGACTGATTGTTTATCTTGGAGGTGAAGTGCAATCTGGATTGTGTAAGGCATTGTAAAAACTCCACCAGATTATTTTTTAGAGTTTCGTTTCTTGATAAATAGTTATGTTTTGGGCTGGCAACTCCCACAAGTCAGAGCCAGGGGGAGTGCATGCAGTTTTCCCTCTGTCTCTGCCCAACATCCTGCGGGTGGATGACACCACCCATCTGATATGTCTGTCTGCTAAGTGTATAAAACAAGGTTATTTCATGTACTTAAATACCAATAATAAATTCAAATGGGTGATGCAGGGGGCGGGGGGGTGGTGGGGAGCTGTTTAAAATTTGTGGCTGTTAAGAAGTGGTTTTATGCTAATTCATCCAGCCTGGGATCTTCCTCTGAGTCCAGCTGGTGGTACACCCAGGTGCAAGACGAGCCTGTAGCCCTGTGCCTGGGTTCTGGGTCCTGAAACTCCCCAAGTTCTTCACAGTATTGTGAAATCTGGGGCCAAGCAAACTGCCTCCCTCATTTTTCTGAGATTAGCAGATCTCTTGGGAATGAAGGGAATCTGGAATATCCCAGTAGCACCTTCTATGGTATAAACGTGAGAATGCCTTCTGCATTTGAAAGCTGAGGTATTTGTGAGGATACATTATTACGCCTTGCTATGTCAAAGAAAAATGCTTTGATCAAAACAGCTCCTTTTTTTTTTTCCCCCATTTAAAATATCACAGTGTATAAAAAAGGCAAAATACATGCTGTATCTGGTCTTTGTGTTAAACTTTAGATCTAGAAGCTATTGTGGGTTAGGGAGAAGTATATAAGCAGAGATGGCTCACTGGGGTACTAAAAGTGTAAAAGACAGATAAAAAATGCAGAGATAATTGCTTTCAGTCTCCTTTTCTGGAACTGCTCATCCTTCCCAGGGCTGTACAGAATACAGCTGCACAGCACTGAGGATTTTAGCTGCAATTTTTTTTTAATCTTTGAAGACATCAGTGCCACATGAGGACTGCCCATACATGTCAAAAAAATACGCACATTCTCTGCTTCCTGGAAAAAGGTGTAATGAAGAAGGTGCCCTTGGTTGGGGCTCAGCAGAAGGACCAATTTCAAGCAGAGTCAGAGGCTTTTTACTTGATTTTAGACTAAAGGCTTCATAATCCTCATCTCTAATTTACCCATATAGTTAATGGTGGACACCAAATGCTTCCCCAGCCGTGGGTACTGCAAGAATAATTTTGTTTTTACTTTTGATCCACTCAGAGATTTATAGTGATGGGACCATATAAGTACAGAGAGAACAGCTGGGCTAGACATATGCTACAGCATGTGATTCTAAACTGTCTCTATGTAAAGATTCAAAACCACAAAAACAGCTTCCAAGACAGTGCAAATAGGAGTTCCACATCCTTCAAGGAAAACCCAAACACTGTGAAAAATAGAGATGGTTCTAGTTCCAGGCTGTGAATTTACTATTCCTCAGAACACATTTAAGTTATATATGTAATTCAAATATTTCTGAGATATTATGTCTTTTCCTTCCCACTTTCTTAAGGTAACAAATTAAACAATTCCAGTTACTTACTGAAAGAGATTTATTTTCCTGCCTGTCCTCATGGTACTAGAACTTCTCCCACACCAAAGAAGGATAAAAAATTTAAAATAAAAATATTACCCATTTCTGTAAATCTTCATCATGATGGTATTGGATACACTGTGAGGAATTTATTATTCACCCTATAAAATTCATGCTAACATTTCCTTATGCAAACTCTGGCACTTATGCTCAGTGAACATCCTGGCATTTGTTTTTTATGCACCACTTGATATCTTTAATATTTGCAAATTGAATTTTTTTTTGTTAGGTATCTGCCATCTTACTTTGGGTAAAAGCTAAAAATATGCCTATTTATTATTCAAAAAGTTAGAATTGAAGTCTAGAATAACCTTGAAACTTCAGCACTGAGGTGTGGGTGAGAACATCTGCATGAGCCTTGCTCATGAAGCAACGGGTCAGGCAAAACCACAATACTGGCAGGGCTCAAAAGGTAACATATATGCCAGTATGACATAATATTTGTTTTACAGTACTCTGTAGTACTGACTGTAAGAGCCTTATGACTCTCACTGGAACCAAAGAATCACGAAGCATTTAACAGTTTAAACAGTTGAACAAACTCCTTGAGAGCCCTTAACATATCCACATTGGGCTGCAAGCAAACAGCAAGGAAACAACCGCAGCAAAACTTCAAGTAGAAGAAAAGATCAGAAGTCCTTCTATTATGGCAGAGACCATTACTTCACATCTGTCATCATTACAACAAAATCCTTTCACTCTGTTAAAAAAACCATATCCATTACTACTGGGATAAAATTGATCTACCTTCAATGACTTTACATGCAGTGACACATATCACACTGTGGTTATTTCTTGGCTTTCCTAAAAGAACACGTACATTTCCCGCTTTGCCAAGTAGTTTCCATGAAATAAAAAAAATTGAAGAAGTCAGGGAATAAGCCCGTTTTGAATATATAGGAATGTGTCATAATCTCATCTTCTTTCAGTCTAACTCATTATAAATGCGTCACTATCTAAAACAGCACTACACCAACACATAGCAGGTACACCAGGTGCTTCCAGAAGGGCAAGACTGGATGCAACATGAAAAGGTGGCTAAAGCAACTTTTATTTAAGTTTCGAGGGTATCCACTTCACTATAATTAGAGGTGCCAACTGCTGACAAAACCCATCTTAGCACAAAATTTCTCCATGGAAACGAAGAAGCATTGCAAAGAGGGTGTCAAAAAATTGAGAGATTTTCTTGAGCTTGGGAGCAGTAATTACCCTAATAGGAACTTCTTACAATGGAAAAAAACATAAGCTATGAAAGTCAGCTTTGACTGTTAACCAGGCAAAACCAGGATGTGAACACTGCTCTTACTACGGAAGTTTGCTTTTCTGAGTTCTCATTTCTGTTAACAATATAGATGTCACTGGAGAGAGAGGGGCATTCATAGGGAATTATTATTTTCAAAATTTGGAGAAAACTGTCTCTTTTCTTTGTTTTTTTCTTTTTCTACCTTCTGATGATCTAACAGGAAACATGTGAGACTGGGAAATTTCATTCTGGCGAGGCTCGGACGTCTAAGGGCAGGAGTTTGTCTCAGTGTCTGAGTCACCAATATTTAGAAGAGACAAAACACTGTTTTCCCTCTCCCTTTTCCTTAGTTACAATTTCTTAACCTTTTTCTCCTTTTCCATATTATTTCTTTCCTCCATTGCTGGCTTTTTCTTCCCCCATCTTTGTCTTCATCCTATAAAAGTTATGGGAAGTTGCATGATAAGCGTTTGCCACACAGATGTCTTACTATTAATGCTGGGACTTCAAAATTTTACACAGAAAATCTGGAGGTACAGATTGTGCCTGCATATCTTTCCCTGCCACACTCGATGTGCAGGTGTCTGCCAGTGCTAACTATGACTTTGTTTCAGAGATTACCTTCCCTTACAAATCTTGCTGAAGAGGAAAAATTTCTGGAAAACAACCTAGCATGTCACTTGGAAGCAAAGAGGTGGTGCTGAGCTGATGATACCTGAAACTTGGGCTTCACTTGATTTGGGCAAAAGTAAAGCAGCATTTTCAACCCTGGCTTGTGTCCATGTGTACTCCCCCTCAGAAGTGAATGCTTGCTTTGCAGAAAACAATATGACAACATATTAACACTTCAGTCTTTGATGAAAGCTCAGGTCATGAGTTTCTGAGACAGCCATTCTTTATCAGTTTAACTAAACTTTTTTTTTTTTTTCTGACTGGTAGTTTCATGCTCTTTACAAGCCCTCCACACCAGTATACCCAGCTTGTTAAATTCCACTTCACTCCTCCTGGCATGCTTGGTCACAGTGGTTTACGAAGGGCTTGAGGCTGAAGGATTTTCTTTGACAGGGAATCAAACCAGGTCAAGTGTAATAACACTAAATCCTGGCCCACAGACCATCAGGAGAAGTGTATTTCTAATAACAAATCTAGTAATAAGCAGATGCAATTACCAATGCACTGAGAAGAAAGCAAAGGGTATAAATCTCCCTGACGAAACAGTAGGCTTACAACAGGTGCTACATGCTTTGATCAAATTAAAATTTTTATTACACTCTAATTAAGACCAGCAATTTATGACTGGCATGAAAAACCGTTGACATTTCCTTTTTGTTCGAATCCATACTAGTAGTACAACCTGTACTTTCAAGTCTAATTTGACTTTTGTTCACGCAGTACCAGCCACTCAGCAAATCTCACGATCATGCTTTCCTGGAAGGAGATAAAACTAGCTGTATTTAGACTTATTTCAAAACAGTGAATGTCAGACTCCATGAGCCAGGACAATGTAATGGATGTGTCAGAAAAGGTTTTTATCAGACCCTGCCATCACCACAACATTGTTCTGTGCCTTCCATCTCTGAGAGCAGAGAACTCACCTCTTTCATGAAGTAAATGAATTCTGTGTAACTCATAAAACTGGAAACATTCCAGAAAATAAATAATGCATTTAGCCAATGTTGAGAAGTTATTTCAAGTGGTTTATGTGTTTCTGAAAAAAAATAACTCAAAAAAGACAGTTTTAAGAAACCATTAACTGGAGTGAACTAATTAGAAACAGATCACATGATGATAAATGAGGTAGTTTGATCTGTTGACTGGACTGCTAGCCTGTAAGTATGTAGAGTGACCTTGCAGATAATTGTATCAGTACCTGTGCTAATAGGGGTTTATAGAGATCAAAGCTCTGCAATATTCCCAGACCCTTAAGGCCCTGCATTGTACTAAGATTAAGTTAGTAAATACATATCAGCTAATTTAAAGCAGTGCTATTACAATGTTGCAGTTATGAAATAATGAGGTTTTGAAAGCTTTGAAATTTTGCAGCCAACCTTAACTCTGACCTGGTCCGGCTGCTCTCATTCCACTGAATAGGATGGACAGTGAGAGAAGAAGGAAGGGATATTATAGCACTTAAAAGTTTTGATGTTGCAAGTGACCTTATAAGCCTTATACAAAGCTGCTCCAGACTACTTCAAAAATCATGGCATAATGACATATGTGAATGGCCTTGCAAGGAAACTAAAATTTAGAAAACCCTCCTGTGTTCACTCCTGTCGACTCTCTGTCTGTCTTTTTTATAGCAGCCCCACCTCACTTTGCTAAAAGCAAAGGTTTTCGGGCGGGACTTCTCAGATCTCCAGGACACCTCTCAAATCTGCACTTGCTTTCAGTGTCTTTTTCTCTGGTGGGAGTTTTATAACACTTACACCATGATTTTGACAATTTCTTATGCCATTCACCTGGGTAAAACAATGCCGTGAAGGAGCTTAGCAGGAACCACTATGTCTTATGATTGTTGGTGGCATTAATAGATCCTCCTGAAGTCACTGATAATGGAATGTCACATCTGCCATTCTGTGAGACTGTCTGATACGACTGTTTTTTCTGGGCATTTCTGAAGCTCAATCAAATATGGTGGCTGCATGGAAGCTATTTCATTTTGCAGAGATTAGCTATGCTGAACACTAATGCTGGCTTTCTTCTCAGAAAATATTTGAAAACTTGAGATTTGAAAAATTCTCTCCCTTGCTTTTAAGAAAATAATTTGCTTGAAGGTTAAAAAGTCCATATCATGCATCAAAGCAGATGCCAGTTCTTAAAGGGATCTAGACAACTACAGCAGACATTACTGGAAACAATCACGTTTCACAGAGTTGTCTTTTGATTTAGTTAATAGCAACAATATAACAGGAAAACAGGACTCAACAATCCAACAAAGCACCCATTCTAAAAGACAAAAATATTTATTTCCAGTATTCCCAGCCTGCAGCATAAGCCAGTCCACATCTCCAAGATAACCCAAGAGCTCATAATGGAGGAATTCTAAGAGAGGATGAAGAAAGTATTTATTCTTTTATCAGAGAATCATTTTGTGTGCCAACTGGTGCTGAGGCATGAAGTGTCCCTGTGCCAATGACAGCATCACGTCTCAGTGCCAGTTTCAGATGTTAAATCTCCTCCTATTAAAAACTTCACTCTGTTTACAACTGTAATTTTTTCTACCTTTAGCACACAGCCAATGAGTCTTGGCAGGAGTAGCAAAATGAAAAAAAAGGCTTCAGCAATTTAGAATACTATATTCTAAATCAGGTGTGCTTGTTGTCATGGACTGAGTCACTGCCTCAGAGACCACATAAGTGGCTATACATTGCAAGGATTGATTATTCAAAGGGAGAATTATGTTAACCTTTGGGTCTCCCTGCATTTTGAGAAATTATTGTCCGTGTAAGTAAAAAATGGACATAGAGACCAAGTCATGACAAAGTCCTGAGACTTGCCCTCCAGGCATAGTATTAATTTGTCCATGATGGGGATGAAGGCTAACTTTTCTACCCACTGTCTCTGTGGGAGGCACAGTCCTGCTCTGAGCTCTGGTGACCACATTCATTACAGACATAATAATGTTTTTTAAAACATCTGTAATAATGTTAGTGTATAAATAGGCATGATAGTCAGTAGTTATACTGACGCACTATAAGAGGGTAAAACATTTGTTTCCTCTGCTCCCTATTCTAGCAGCACAAGAGCAGGAATTGACAGCCAAGACTTTCTTAGACTCTAAGAAAGTCTAAGAAAGTCTAAGAAAGTCTTCTGCATGTGGAGGCACCCATAGCCCTTCTCTGCTGACTGATACCAGGAAGGGTGGCCTTCTGTTCAAGGGGCCCAGACTGAATTTACACCATATGCCTAATCCTGGGCGGGGATTATACCCAGCACATCAAAGAGCAGAATCAAGCCAATAATGTCTTCTGCAGGACAGCCCTGCAGTTGGAAATTCTGCTAGCCATCAGGAGGGCTGGAGCTGCACACAGCCCCAAAACAGCTCTTCATAACACCATGCAGCAGCTAGCTATTCGAACATCCAGTTTTCCTCTCCTGAGACCACATCTTGCATAAGCTGGAAAGTACAAATAAAGTCCACTTTATGATTAAAGGAAGGATTTAAAAAACCAAAATTCTTTACAAAAGCAGATATTCTATTTATCCATGCATATTGAATATGACATTTCCAAGGAAAACAACCAGACCACTAGAAGAAGAATACCATCGACAACACCTGCACCAGAGGGTTTAAAATCAGATCATATGCCGCTATAGTGAGCATAGTTTGTTTTCCATTATTGCTTAAATATGATGATAACCAATTTAGGGATTGACATAAACCCCATATTTTATTATTCCGTGGCTTTGTTAAGAGCAAAGAATGTGTGACCAAATCAAAGGCTTCACTAAAGCTAATAAACACAGCTTCAGTCATATATGTGGCCTTTATCCACAGCTTGATTAATATCACATTTAACCTAGAATAAGGCTGAGGTTATGGAGAGCTTTAAACAGAAACCAGATTTGAAACAGGGAAGGGTGAGGGGAATAATACCTTTAGATTAATAAAGCCATTGATCTTTCCACACACCAAACATTTGGAAATGTTAGTTAATGGCATTAAAGCAGTTGAAAACCTGTGATTACATAAATTCAAGAAAACACCACCTTTCTGGTACACAAAAAGTCTTCCAAATTGTTCGGTTTCAACAAGCACTGAGACATGTTGAAGGAATCATGAAAGAAAATGATTGCAGATTTGAACTGTAAAAAGAGAATTTCATCCACCAGTCTCTTCAAAGGGTAATTAATTATTTTCAGTACTTTATTTAAATGTGTAATTTCAAAAGGGGAAAAGTTGATTATTGATTTTTTAAAAAAAACAAACTGCAACAAATTAGATTAACTTGACTCCTCAAAGGTCAGAAGGTTTCTAAATCTGTTAACAGGCCAGGTGATGATTATTTAATGCCCTAACTATTTGTTATGTCTGTTACAATTTAACCCAAATCTTTAATTCATTAAAATGGATTGTTCAGCTCTGCTAAGAAGTTCTTTCTTTCCTTTCCAAATGCACTCAGATTCCTCAGCCCTTTTTAACATGAAAATCTAAATAAAACACAATTTTTACTTTTCTCAACTCATCTTCATTTTCATTTCAAAGTTGCGTACCTGGATCAGCAACACGTCTGTTATGTCTCTTATTTTTGCCATTTCTTTTCTCCCTGCTGAGGTACTTCAACCTGCCATGGGTCATTTGAGGATAACAATTCCCTGCTTTAAACTGACTAGTTCCTTAAAATCGGAATTGACCAGGGATGATCATCTCCAGAAGTTGAGTAGTTGCCTCCATAGGGAGTAGCTATTAGTATGCCAACTAGCGCAAGGTTGTGATAGGAAAGCAAAAGTTTTCCCACTAAAACAGCAGCTCCCCAAAATTACCATAAGAACAGTTGCTTCTGCTAGAAGATTTCTGTCCTTCAGAAAACAGGTGAGGTTAGCAGAAGGCTTTAAAATCAGTCAATCAAAAAAATTTGTAATAAATAGCCTGGGGTGGATGGCATTTGCCAAAAAGCTTGAATATGGCGTTTCAGGACCAGTAAGGAACAATGAACTACTGGGCCAAAGGGAGATTCTAAGAATGCACAGGCAAGACAGGAAGAGCCTGGCAGGAGTGGGGTAACTATGGCTTTTGGAAGGTCAAAACAGGTATATTTATCCTCAAGTGCCCTCTTCATTTGCAGGTACCTAAAGACACCCAAGAAGGGATAAGCTTACTTGTGTGTGTGATACAAATACTGTGCACAGTCACCCACAATCTTTTGCATAACCTGAATGGCTTTTTAAAGACAGGCATTTGTAAAGCTCACTGAATAGGTTTACGAAAAGTTTTTTAAAATCAGAGCTCAGATGCAATGAAATGGATAACAACAGTCAAAGCACCCACATGGGACATAAACATATATTATAACATCCATTCAAATTTGGTGACCTGGCTGGATGTATAATTTGGGGGATTGTTTGTTTCTAGTGTCCTTCTGCCACTAACCACTCATCCATTTGGTACACAAGAAAAGAGTAACTGAAAAAAGGCAAAATCTATGTTTTCAGTCAAATCCAAATTTCACTGGACAGATTTCATTGTTAATGGGAGCCAGCATACATAGTGCTCCGATAAAATATTAAAAATTTATTAAAAGCATCTCCTCAGAGTTGAAAGCAGAAAATATTTAATCAGTCCTGACAATCAAATGATGATCTAGTGGAATCTTACACACAATTCATTCCAGCAAAGAAAAGGTGGGTGGGCGAGTCCTCTTAACTTGCACTGATTTTTTTCATATGTTTTTCTAAGTGCTCAGCTCCACTTGGGTTTCTTATTGTACCTGTTGACACAGTGGTACACAGATCATCCCAAATAATTTTCTTTATTCTTCTCTTCGGGGGGTTCTGATTAAAAAGCAAACCCAGGAAGTTCAAATGAAGATCCCAGTATTTCACACACACCTGTGTCCCAGATTTGGAAGAAAAATGAAATAGCACAGTTTTGGGGAAGTAGGAAGGGGAATGAAAACAAACAATAAAAGTAGGTAGGAAAATGTTGCAATATTTAATTAGGAAATTTCAATGTTAATGATTCTTCTTAATTTCCAAGACACTCACATTAAATGTGAGTGGACTTCAGGAATTTTCCAGGGCTTCGCAGATCCCACATCGTCCTGTGCTTCATATGTTTATACCCAGGAGGTTACAATACATCCAAAGTAATCCAGAAGCCAGGTTCAAGTTTGTCCAAACCTTTTTCAGACATCTGAAAAGTACTTCTCTGGTCATCTAACACTTTACTCAGTACCCAGCTGTGTCCACGTATTTTCTTTCAGGTTTTCTTCTAGAAGTCTTCTTTTTTCTGTTGGTTCCTGATCAGCTTTCCCTATCTTTCCCATTCTTATTCCTCCCAAAGTATCCTGTTTGCCACCCAAAGAGGTGAGCCTGTAGCCAGCCCATGAACTGTATGTTTGAAAGGACAAAATAAACGGCAATTGTGGAACCGCCTGGGTCTACAGGGTGTTATAGAGACTCCCACCAAGTCTTTCCTGACTGTGAACTTGCAGAGCTGCTCAAGGTAGCTCTGATCACATCAGTTCCCACTGCCATTTGTGCTCCATCCATCCCATACAGAGACTAGCAGCCTAGAGGTTTTCTCTTAGGCTTTCAGTTCACCTATGGTCATCCTCAATCACCTATATCATCCTCAAATCCCTGGAGGAGAACACAGCTCATCAAGAAGCCCTACTGAGATGAACTGTGTTTGATATCTCTGTAGATATATTCATATACTGCAGTATTAGCCTGGCTGCTGCTGAACTATACCTTTCTATAATACCGGAGCCCACCGGAGCCCACCATGATTTTTATTCCCAAATCAGTTTAAGTCCCTTTCATTTCCACTTATGTTAAAATATTAAAATACTGATAACTCATATCATAAACAAAAAATCACTATTTAAAAATATGTAATGTGTATGCATGGATATTCAATGGATTGAGAAAATTAGCAGTGCAATCTCCTTGACTTTCCAAGACAGTTTGGTTCCTGAGAATATAATTCCAAATCATTAACCTCAATCACATTAGTGCTATTAACTTCAACAAGATTAAATCTTAAATAAAAATCAAAAACCCTGTTCCACATATTACTTACAGAGAGATGTACATAATTCAGTCTGAGAAAGAGCTTTAAGATACAGCTATAAAAATGTTGGTGGTGTGTGAACGTTCATATGTTTCTAAATAAGAAAAACAAATTAATTATATATTCAGAGGAAAAAAATTAACATGTATGATGAAAAGCACTACAAAATTCTGTACATGGGAATAATCATGGTGACAGGGAAAGTAGGAGGGTATTCTTTGAGAAATAGTATGCTAATGGTAATTAAAGACCCATTGAAGACATGATGGTTTTATGTTCAATCACCATACCTCAACTCTGTTTTTCCCTAACTTAAGAATGACTAAATAGGCAAGCTTGATACCTTATAGACTGTTCTAATGCTATTTTCAAAGAGTGTCTGTAATAGGCTTGGCACTGTCATGCAACAATACACTCATGTTGTGTGCTAGCCTGTTTATGGAGATGTTTTTTGTATGACTACACTGGCCTAACTCACCAAGCATCAGCCTGGAAAAAACCCTAGTACTTCACAATCTTTAAGAGGTTTAGCCAGAACTGATAGCTTTGATGATGGTTCCATCTCTGGCTCTGTCTGAGAGCAATCAAGGACCCGCAGCCATCCAAGGACAAAAGAACAAAGGATGCTAGTAATGTTTCATAAGAGTGCTTCCAGAGACAGTGAGCTGTTGCTTGGGAGAAACAACGGAGGAGCAGAAACTCTTTGGCTCATCTTGGTTTCAACCTGCTAGCCTAACAAGCATGGTGCAACTGAAGGGCTCTAGGTAAGTTAGACAGGTGGAAAACCCACTGTTTTATTTTAATTTCCTTTGGCTACTACCTTTGTGTCTACTACTAAACAGCTAATAGTGGAGCTTTCCTTAAACAGGTTCTGTGTCACAAAGTCCTGCTGCAGGATGTCAACCTGCTCCACCATCCCCCGTGCCACAGCAGCAGATTGGACTCACAGGTATAGGAATGATGTGTTTAAGATAAGAGTGAATAAAATTACATTGTAAAAGCAAAGAGTCACATAAATGCTGAGTGGGTTATAAAGTAGCTGCTGTATATTTTATTTTCTCCTGCTTCTGTCCCGGACTCTCTCATCTTACTGAAATAAAGCTACGCATTGGGATGCACTTGTGAAAGAGTGAGTTTTAGTTAGAAAATCTGTATCTGCACTTCATTGCTGAAACCTGAGCATGTTTCCCTCTCCAACTACCTCGTCAGGAATATAAATCACAGAACAGAAGTGGCGTATGCTGAGGTTCACACATATAACTCATTTTGTGGCCGCAAATATGTGGGCATATATTTGGCAGGTGCAAATTGTCAAACTCTAAAAGTTGTGGGCCCTTTTATCTATCAGTTTCCATACCATGCATGGGCTATAGGAGAGCTGGCCCCTGCCCAGCCCACTTGCAGCTCAGCTGAGGTGTGTCACATCTTTTGTCTCCCCTCCTGTGCAGGAGGCACAGGATTGCAACACCTTAACAGAGAGCTGGAGCTGACCATTTTTCCAAAAACAGACCTCCCAGACACAGTCCTGTTTTCAGAAAATGTCTTCTTTTTTTCCTCCTCTTGCACACAGACAGCTACAGGTAAGTAATGAAAGAGCCTTGGCAGGACACACAGATAATTAAATATTTCATCATTCTTCTGGTTTCAAAGCTTGACACAAGAAGAGGTTACAGAGGGTTTTATGTAAAATACTTCAGATGGAGTCTAGCTGTATAAGAAAATACTGGGACAGATCCAGATACAGATGTGCTATCTACCCAGAAACTATTTGGCAAGTCAGTGAGCTGCGATATTGTAAGAAAGTCTGGGCTTCAGTACAAGTTTTCAAAAGAGTGCCTGTTGGCTGAGCTATCATAGTAAAGCTGTTTATTGGCAGAGAAGTTATATGGGAAGCTGAAATGAAGACCCTGCTTCTTTTCCCACTGTGATTTTTTTTCTCACTACAATTAATTTATTATAGGTGGTTCAGTCCAGACCTTCTGCATAGTGGTTGAGGGACGAAGTCTAGACATAATTTATTGGCCAGTGCCTGGTGAAAACAGAATTGCAGAATGCACATTTTCCCTCTCTTTCTCTTTTTTCTTCTGCCAGACACATCAAGTACACTGTATGCTAAGTATCTGGTATGTGAGACCAAAGGACCGAGGGAGGTTTTCCTTTGCTAGAGCTGTCCTCCATCACATCACGATACTTTCCCATCATGCTAAACAGTAAATATCAAACTAAACAATAACAGCAGTAAAACTTTGTTTACTTGGCATGTTTTTATCTGCCTTTCACATAAGCCCATAAAAACAAGCTGCAGTTTTCATCAAGTTCCTCCATTCCACAATTCCTGTTAGCTGGCTAGATGTTTTTATAACCACTGTACACACTGACAAAGTGCAGAGCAGTTAAATCCATGATCACAAGATACCAATAGCAAATTCAAGAACAGAAACCCAAAAAACTACCTGTATTATACAGGGGAATACATGGCATTGCAGGGGAATATCAGAGTAGTGAGAAACCTGTGGTATGGAAAGAGGTCAGGAACAGCAGAGGCTTGTCATGCAGAAGGTCCACTTCCCATCTTCAGAGTGCTTTACAAATATTGATTTGACAATTTGCTAAACTAGGCTAAAAGAAAGCCTAGTACAGGTTTGTGCTAAGTGGGAAGACAGTTGGGATGGAGAGTCTGATCTGGATGTGCCAGTCACATCAGCAGCAGATGAAATTAGAACTAAGCTTTAAAGCATCTCAGGGGCATATAGCAGCAGATGAGATAAGCCCACTTGCTGTGGGGACAGAAAGGTCCTCTGGGACTGTGAAGCCTTGTCCCCGCAGTTGACACCAACACAGAGGTCCATGGCAGGTCCTCACTTGCTCTGGGCTCTGGGAATATGGCAGAGATCAAGGGGATGGGTCCCACAGCCTGACTCCAGTCTGGAAGTGAATTCAAATTCATTCCCTGGAATGCATCTGCCTGGCTAGCCCAAAGGCAACACAGCTCTGAGTCAGAGCAGTGATCTCTGTTGCTTTTACTCATAGCCCAAGCAGTCACTGGGGCTCTCACTGCAAGTGTCCAGGGAGCACAAGGGTTACTCTGACGTTCCACCAAACCTCAACATCCCCAGTGGTGATGGTGTTTGGGGGAGGAAGGACCCCATTTGACCTACACGATGTGGTGGGTTTGCATGGTTGCCAGTCAGGGAAAGCCTTATCTGTTCCCTTCTAAAATGGCTGTGTGTGGTGTTTAAGCCACTGCAAAGTGTTAAAGATTGCTGTGATCAAGGTGGTTCATGGTATGGGCAAAAAATTTCACTTTAAATAAAGAGTAAGAAGCACCCATGCTGCTCTCACTTCATGCCAGGAACGCTTTCAAAGCCTCCCGTAGAACACCACTGCTCTCAGCTCAGTTTGCCTCCAGGACTGACATTGGCGTGTTGTCCCTCTCTCCCACCCACCTGCTGCACCTGCTCCAAGTTTCTCTCACCTGTTCAACAGCTCTGACAATAGGTCCAAACTCCTATTCCATACCTCCTGCCCAGCCACTGGCAGAGAGCCATCCTTCTCTGCTTTTTAGGTCCTTATTCACATCTCAAGTACAATCACTGCATTGGAAAAAAAAATACTATGGGGCCACTTTCAGCTGTTCCTAATTCTCACCCATGCAGAAACTCAGCATTAATTTGGTGTAAGAATCACTGGAGCAATAACTTGTGTGGCAGTAATCTAGGTTTTTTCATGTGGTTCTTTGACAAGTCTGATGCTGAGATGACATTAGCATATTTGTGAATAAAAATCAGGTGAATTTTTTTTTAAAGTATCTCTCTGGGAGCAGAATAATAGAGACCTTTATACAAATATGCACCCAAGTCTGAATGGTGATACTGAAAACAGTAAACAAAAATCATACAAAGAATTTCTCCTAGCAAACTTTTATAAGGATCTATAATACCAACATATAGTAGAAGTAGTGAAAGATGGCCTGAAGGAAATAAGAGTGAATAAGAGTAAATTAATTTACAGCACAGATGATATCCCCCAAATACTCATGAGCTCATTTAGAGTATTAACCTTTTTGCAACTTCTTGATTACTTCAAGCCTAAGTCTTTCATGCAGGATTCAGAGGAAGGAAAGTGGGCTGCAAAAACCATGAGAAAGGAAAGCCCTAGCATTAAAGTGATCCAGAGGTGGTTAAGCCACCAATTTATCAGAGGAAAGTTCATTGAGTTTTCTAAGTTATTCCAGATAATTGAGGACAAAGGCTGTGGATAATTGGGAAAAATATCTGACTCAGCAAGCAACAAATGGCAGGTGAAATTTAGTGTAGACAGTATAAAGTGAAGCATATCTAAAAAGTAGTAATTATTACAGTGAAAAAGAAGGGTCTTGGGGTTATCCTAGGTGGCTCATGAAAACATCAGATCAGTTCTCATTAGCAGTCAAAAGCCGTCAGAGTTTTAGAAGAGATAAACCAAAACAGGCAACATCATTATGCTGCTGTAGAAGTTCCTTATCTTCCCAAAGCCAGAAATAGGGAGTGCAGCCCTTGTACCCTTGACCCACTACAGCTGTAAGGAAAATAGAGAGATTCAGAGAAGGGCAACAATTATGATCAAAGATGTGGATGGTACAAAGAGTGGCTGAGACACCCAGGAACCTGAATCCACAGAGAAGATGACTTAGAGGTAATATGATTGGAGCTTTTAAAACCATGACTAAACCATGACTAAACATAAAGAGGATAGGGACTGAGCTTCATTGTCTTCCTCCATACAATAACCAGAATTCTGCAAAGCAGCTAGGAGAAACCATACTGAAAACGAAAAATCAAAAAAGTGCATCTTCTTCAGAGGACAGTAGGCCTCCAGTGACTCTGTGGTTCCTAGTAGTTTACATTGCTTGAAGGTGACAATGGCATGCATTTAAAAAAGCAACACATTGAGGATTAATGATAGAAAACCGCATCCAGTTTAGGAATCTTCCTGAGCTAGAAATAGTCAGAAATTGAGAGAATATTTATATATGGTTGTCCAGACCTTGTTGGAGATAAGGTAATGAGCTAGACAGGCTTTTAGGCTGGCAAAATATTCATGTGGTTATGACAAATTAGGATAGGCAAGCATATTTCACGAGACTTTCAAGTTGTGTTGGGGGAAAAATGAAAGGGCATGTTTTAACAGTAATGAAAATGTTTAATCCCACTATAACAAAACCTGATCCGAAACACTCAAGCCCAAAATCTGTATTTTGCCTCTTGAAAAATTGTTTGAACTCGGAAGAGGTGATAAGACCCAGTCTAAATCAGTGACCCTCAGTGCAAGTGAAAGCAAACATTATACATCCCAAATGTGTGCTGAGAATTTTTTTCACTACTGTTTACATGTCATACATATTCCTGTAGACTGTTTGTATTGAAAGGTGAACTCTTTAAGCACAAGTAGAGAAATAGATCTGCTTTGTTGGAAGGCATCATTCATGTCATGCCCACAGTAATAAATATCCACCCAGACAATCCCAGCAACAAACACACAAAAAAAAGTCTTGTACTTTTACGGACATTGAAATATGTGATTTTTTTATCTGAAAACAGCATATGGGTGGGTGTTCAAAGGTGACCTTCTGATAACAGAAGGCAAAGTACAATATTCTACCTGTAAATTAATATCTGACCTATATTTTACGGTTTATTCTTTTCTTGTACTAGAAGCAATGATTTGGTACATCCTTATCAGTGTTATCATTTGCCTAATCACATCCTCTTTGCTCTGAAAGTGACACAGGAGCTTCACAATTATCTTCAACCTGTCTGTATCCTTGGCCTTCTAGCTGATTTTGGGCTAATCCGCTTGGCCTTGTAGCACAATCCTGTGTAATTTAGAGGGCTTCTCTGCTCATGTGTCACCTGAAGTTCACAGCTGAGCTCCAGAATTATGAAAATTCTCTCCAGTTTCCTCAAAGTTTAACTAACCCATTCTTCTTCAACAAATCTGTGTTTATTTTCTATTTCGAACACCAAATCTCTGAAAGCTGAAAAGGATCTAGACTTTTGGACAAGATTTCAGACATATTTATTCCTTCACTCTATCCACCATATTCACATGTACTTCACAATTATACCGAAGAAATGAAGTACCGTTTTTAGCACTTGTTTTTTACTATTGTTACTGCTATATCTGTTGTCAGGAAACTTAGAGTTACTTGCAATTTTCCATTTCTAGCTTTCATATCTTCATCACTGCTGTCAAACACCACAAACTGACTTATAATTAATAAGCAGACATGGGTATTTTTCCTAGTCACACTTTCTGTTGGGTGATGAAGAATCATTTGCAATTTCAGGCTTCTACATTCAGTGAAAAACACCTGCCCAGTCACGACATTCAGAAGGTTCATGAAATTTTATCCTCATCACTTGATTTCAAGTGGTCTAGCACATCACCAAACACTTTCATACTGCTCATTGGGAATAATATAGACATACCTAACAGGAGATTTTCTTGAGAAGTTCCACCATGATCCTTTATGTTCAGGAAAGCCTGGTCTTGCCCAGCCCTAGGGAAATGTAACTGATGCATTCTTATGTTTCCAGTCCTGCTGAGAGCTCTCCAAAATACCCAAATGGACCTTCTGTAATCCAAAAGGGGAATCATCTGATTGTGATGAACTATCTTAACTAAAGCACCATGAAAAATTTTACCAAAGAGTTTTGGAAAAACCGAGGCTTTGGCAATTTGCCACACACATACTTAAAGGGACTTCATTACATGATTTTACAATTAAGGAGAAAACATCAAAACATATTGTCACATTCAAGTTAAAAACAATGGCTTGTATTGAAAAGCATCTGTTTCAATTTAACTACAGATGTGAACTCTTAATGCAAACCATGAATATTATCGTTGGTGTTTTTGTTTTAGCTCACTTTGTATCACAGAAAACTTAACTGATTCGGGCATCTTTTAATTAAGTTGATCCTAATCCAATTAGGCAGAAAAATTCTGATATGTTAAAGAAATGGTTATAGTTTATAGCCCTTTCAAGTACAAAAATTTCTCTAATTTCTCTTGAAACACAGACATTTTTATCTGTGCAGCATATACACTATATGACTGCTGTAGATACTCTGGGTTGAGTCAGCTCTCACAAATACCCATTCTGTATCTCTCTTTCTTCTGGAGTTATTTCACATGCAAACCAGCATCAAAACTGTAGCAGAGCATTTGATACTCCCCCATCAGCAATGTGCAAGAAAAAGAGGGAAAGCACTTTACTCCTTCGCTAATGCCAAAGCTCAGTCACTGGGAAGGAGGAGAGAAAACTCACACGAGAAAGACAATATCAGTCACAAATTAGAAATACGGACAAGCTCACGAGGGCGCAGAGAATGTAGCAAAAGGCCAAAATGCAGTTGACCAGATGATTTTCCTGGCCTGTGACAAATCTGCAAAGCAGCTTGAGAGAACTTAAGGAGAAAATATGTTTTATTGGATCAATAGGACTTCATGCAGCAGTGCATGAGTGTGGAAAAGTGTCTATCTGGGGCACTGCTTTTTCTCCTGTGTGGTGTTTCTGAAACAGTACTATTTTTACAGCCTCCAAAGTCCCAGAAAAATGTTCTCAGAAGAATGAAAGCACATTAAAGGGTATTCAGCTGCAAGGATGCATCACCTATCTGAAAGGTAGGTTTTCTCTTGATGAACCTTTAGTCAATAAATGTTTTTTGTGAAAAAAACAAACATGGTATGTATCTGCAAAATCTTTTAATTAATTCTCAAAATGAGGTGAACAGGATATTCCAAGGAAATAATATATTTTTAACTAATGCTATGAATTAGCACTTAGTTAAAGAAAACTGTTCCAAATTTGTTTTTCCTAAATCAAGTAGAATTCAAGTGGGTTTCTTCCTTTCCTTCTAGCAGATCAGTAAGTGTTCATATTTTTGAAACAAGTTAATGTTTTTAAAATAGTATTTATAAGGTGGTGTGTTTAGCTTGTAGGTATTTCTAAGTTATTTCTCTTCTGCTAAAGGCAGCATAGAAAATGATAGACAAAAGATAACCTAATTACTTCTGTCACAACCACTGTGCATTAACACAGCTATTAACTGAAACATTTTTAACACCTGGTAAACAGCAATTTCCTACTAATTTGTTCCAGGCTGAGGTGGTAGCTTGTAAAATGCTCAAATGCAGGCAACATCTGATAAGGTTTCATAAACTATAACGCTTTGCACGTTGGGAAGGTGGATTGCTTGGTTCGTCACTGACAGTAGAAATAGTTTCCCTGTGCATTTTCAAAGCCAGGACTAGGATGCAAACAAAAATGTTTTTGATCTGAGGCTTCCAAAATCTTACTGAGAGGATTCTTCTAGGTGTTACAAAGTGAAATAATTTCTGCTGATCTCTGCATTTTTAAAGTTCATGTCATCACATTGCTTGTCTGCAGCCAATATACAAATCCCAGACATAATGAGATGTGTTTCTCAAGGACTGTGTTAAAAAATTACATTTTTTGAGAAAAAAGGCTTTTTCCCACATATGAAAATGCTTAAACTAAAATCTAATGACTGGATCCAGAAAGTTCCCTTTAGGCCATAGAAAATTACTTTAATCTGTGAATGTGATTTGCATCCATCAGAAGACAAAACTCCTTAGTCAACAGTGCAGTTAGCTTAAAATGTGGCTTTATATTTGTTCTGCTTTAAAGGTACTTGTCTCCGTCCTGAAAGGGAAAATTATAGACTCTCTTTCTGCTTAAAGTGGTGGTGGCTGAACAAAGGTGTTTATTGGTGGAACATTCATTCATTTAACAGCATGTTCAACCAGCCACACTATATCCATGTTGAAAAGTGAGTCTGCAAGTAATACCATGCAAAAGCACAAATTTAGTTCTCCTTTACCAATATGCTCTGAAATGCTTCACAGAGATAATTGTGGGAAAGGACGTGCAGATTGAGAAAGTTTAAAAATCAAGACTTTAACAATTCTGTTTAACAGTACTGTACAGTGTGAAAAGTTCCCATGATGAATGCAAGGCAATAGAGGCCAGATGTCTTTCAGGGATGTAGTGATAAGTACAAACTCAGCCAGCTTGAAGCTCCAGGATGGGTGGCAAGGAATGAAGAAAGCCAAGGTTTAAAGTTGCCCTGGTTATCTAAAAGTATGCCATGGACACTCTCAAGCATTTCAGAATCTGGCCCAAATAACTTCATTAATTTAAAAATATGGGTTTAATATATTAAAAATAAATAAAATGCATTCTTTTTAAAAACATGCACTGATCAAGAAGACAGAATGAGCTCTTTAACTTACCAGACTTGCTCTGAACACTTGTTTTATTTGTTTTTATGTCAGTATGCCAACAAATGCATGTTTAGGTAGCACTGCAGCTTTGAAACTTCCTACTGTCACATAATAAGATCACAGGCTTCTTGATTTCATAAACATAACCATTAAAAAAAACCAAAAAAGACCCTAACAAGGAAATTATGACTATTCCCACCCTTTTCCTCAACATGTAGAATTTCCACCCTCCTCAGCCCCTCAGCTGTGCCAAACGCTTAAATATCTGATTGTGTTGCTGAGGAGGAGGCTAGGGAGGAAAATTTGGCGTTGAAGAAGGAGAAATAATCTCTTGGAGCGGAGATGAAGTAGATTTTGACCACAGTTTTCCCCACAGAGACATCTCTATCTCGCAGGGAAATTCAAGGACTGGGTGGCAACAACACGTAGGGTTTCAGCTGAGATGTTCGTTTGTCAGAAGAAATGTAAGGATAAAAGAATAGAAGTAAAAAAATTTCCTTGAACCCTCTGTTTTTTCATGCCTATAATCACTTTAAGTCGAGGTGTTTATGCAGATTGATTGCATTAAGCAAGCAGCAAATCAAGCTTTTATTGTCCATGAAACAGAGTTTGTGAGATAAGACAAATCTGCCACCAATAGAGTCCTTCATCCAGGTAGAACCTGATGGTAGTGAATTGCTTTTTACTCGGTCCTACTCAGTAAAGTATGTGTATCCTTGATCCTAGTTAAGCTAATAATGAAGTGCCTTCCCAAACTAAGATGGAAATACTCTGTACAGTTTTTCTGCTTTGTATTTAAACTTTTTTATATATACTCATTAAAACAGTTTTTGTTAAAATGGCAATGACAAAGGAGCTTCAAAGCAGCGATGTGAATACTTCAAAGTTCACACACACTAAATGAAGTGACCAAGTGGAACATTTGACACTAAAACCTTACCGAAGGTCACTTTCTGCTCACAGTTAATGAAAAGTGGTCTTACATGATAAGATAAACGAGAAAACTTCTAAGTCTTCACACATGTAAAACCTATTAGTCTCAGTATGTGCTCCTCCAGAGGAGCTTTACTTCAGCAAAGACAGCAGCATTGAGTATAACACCTTGGTCAGAAGCTACAAAGAAAAATGAAAGCTTTTTCCACTTACAGTTTCTATCAGCTGCACTGGCAATAAATTCCTCATCATGGAGGGGATCCTATAACTCTACGTAATGAATCTTTTTACAGAATTTAATCTCTATCATGAAAACCATTCATATGCAAGGATTGACCTTCTGCCAGTCTTTAAAGAAATAAAAGTTGTGTACAGTAAAATCAAGCTACCTCAAGTTAAAACAAGCGTTAATTCTCTAGTTCTTATCATTTTCTTCTGAAAGGACATGATTATTGTGTGGTGGGTCCTTTTGGCATTGTCAAATTAGCTTTCTCATTCCTCTAGGGGTCCTTACAGTGAATTCGAGCTAAACAACATGTTGAAGCGGTTTGTTCCTCAGTGGTTTGACTATTTCTTAGTAATTGCACACTTACTTTGTTTGCAGCATAACAAATAATGAAAACACAAAGCTTTCCTAATGCAGAAATGAGAGATTCCTATATTAAAATGGCTAAGGGGCTAAAACATGCAGCAGCACCCACAGTTCAGGTAAGCAGTTAAAAAGCTCTCAGTCTGGTATATGGCTGCTCTAATGCAAGTGTCACGTGGTTTAGAAAACAACAAAAGCTGAAAATACAGCCACCTCCTTTCCCATTTTCTTATTCATTAAAACTTTGCAGAAAGAGTTGAAACCCTTATGATCTCCAAAGCGCCTCCTCCAGGGAATGCCGTGAAGGAAAACCACGGAAACACATGAATTTATTTTCTTCTTTTTATTTATTCTTCCCAGTATGATCATTAGATGCATGTTGCTATCTTCAAAGTATGATCTTCCCAGTAAAGGAATGAGACCCATTTTATAGCACCAGCATTACAACATGCAGGAGGAAGTCATTGGTAGGCATTTTACCTCATTGAATCTTGCCATGGTCCTTCTGCATCAATCTTAATTCCTTCTCAGTAACACAGCATAGATCCAAGAAAGCCAAATACCTTGTATAAATGTTGGTGCCAAACTAATGTCGAGTATGAGTCAGCAGTGCCCTGGCAGCCAGGAGGGCCAAGCGTGTCCTGGGGGGCACCAGGCACAGCATCGCCAGCTGGGCAAGGGAGGGGATTGTCCCGCTCTGCTCTGCACTGGGGCGGCCTCACCTCGAGTGCTGGGCGCAGTTTGGGTGCCACAATATAAAAAAGATATTAAGCTGTTAGAGAGCATCCAGAGGAGGGCCACAAGGATGGTGAAGGGTCTGGAGGGGAAGCCATACACGGAGGGGCTGAGGTCACTTGGAGTGTTCAGCCTGGAGAAGATGAGACAGAGGGGAGACCTCTTTGCAGGTACAAAATTCTCACAAGGGGAAGCAGAGGGGCAGACAATGATCTTTTCACTCTGATAATCGCTGACAGGACCTGAGGAAATGGCCTGAAGCTGAGTCAGGGGAGGTTTAGTTTGGATATCAGGAAAAGGGGTGGTTGGACACTGGAACAGGGTCCCGAAGGAGGTGGTCAGAGCACCAAGACTGACTGAGTTCAAGAAGCATTTGGACAAAGCTCTCAGGCACGTGGTGTCACTCTTGGGATTGTCCTGTGTAGGGCCAGGAGTCGGAGGCAGTGGTCCTTGTGAATTCCTTCCAGTTCATCATGTTCTATGATCCCATGAAAAATTTCATCATCATACTGATTCTCTCTTCCAGATTAGGTCCATTTTCCTACCCGTGAAGCCTCCTAATAACTGATGATTATTCAATGCCTCCACAAATATAAGTATAAAAAATATAAAACAGTTATTTTTTAAAAATCCAAATAGCACTAGATACTCCTAAATTCTCATCACTTCCTTGTCACATTCTACTTCCTATAGTCATCACATTAAAACATACTTGAAAGACATCAGCTTTGAGACCTCAGTGTTTCTAGTGTGCTTCTAAGCAACTTCTGCATTAAACGCATTGTGCCTACCGAACCAACAGCACAGATGGATCTGTGATCAAATGAGCAACTTCTGAACAGCATCTGTTAGCCTGGACTGGGAATGTTTATACTGGTGTTTACATCGCAGTTTTTTCTAATATTAGTACTATAAGGCAATTTACTGTACAGCCCAAACATTTGATACTCTATTACTCCAGGATCAATGCTTGCAGCATCGCAGGTCACTCCTGATGGGAGAATGCAGGATACAAAAGGATACAGAAAGAGGGAAAGATAGGTACAATGTGGTCAAGCCTATCTTAAAAGAAAGTATGATGAAGGTGTTTAGAAGAGGTCGTAGCAACTGATACACGGTTGACTTGTAAATTTGAGCATTTCCACATTGCTTGGCAGCTGGGATGTGTGTCACTTTGTGCCTGCTCAGAATTACTGGACTGGGGAAATTTACCCTGTGAGAAGGGAGCAGAACATAAGCAGAATTCTCTCAACAAATGTAACCATCACTGATTAAACTAAAAGTTACTACGGAACCATAATAAGATGACATTAAATAGTCATTGACTCATTTCCCAAAGAGGGATGAAAACTGAAAGGATTACCACATGCCATTAATTTTAACGATATCAGAGGGGCCTCGTAAGAATGAAAAATTACTACCGACGGTAATTTGTACATATATGAAGTCAGATTAATTCTGAATCCTGAGATTTTTGCAAACAAGAGAACAAAATAAAGTAGATTAAAATGTTATTTTCTTGAATTGAATTCTAAGAGCAAAGGAGACATAATGTATTGTCATCCCAGGAAGGTAACTACCTGACTGAGACCATGAACATCAATATGTCAATCATTAAGGGAACCAACACTGGCTTTGATTTGCATATATGTAAAGCAGCTTCTTGGCTGGCATAATAATCAACATATCACGGTCCAAGTCAGTGCTATCAAGCTGTATTGATTTACGGCCACTGGAGACTGAGGTGATGTAGGCAATAGCTATTTTTGGAAGGCATTATTTGGAAAAAACTGTTATGATGAGGCCAAATTCTACACCCCTTACTCAGATGCAGAGTCACAGTGCAACTGAGTAAAAAGAGAAAAAGCCGATCTTCCGGAGGTTATGTCTGAGAGCTGAACATAAATTCTGATGTAGCTTAATAATAATCACATTTGAGCTGCATAGGTACATATTAAAAACACTGTAGGAGACAGAGTAAATTTTAATATCAGTGGGGCTTGAAACATAAGTATGCCTGAGCTGTAAAGATAAGAAACCAACCCAAGGCATAGATGCTAACACTGTTTGCCCTCTTTTACTCGACAGCTGCTTGTCGGAGGATCTGTCATATGGAAAATATGTGAATAGGATGAAACATCTGTTAATGTATCTCTGCTCCCACCCAGCTCCTTAAAAGCAAAAACTGTAGGCTTGTTACTATTTTCAGTAGTGCCCAGACACTTGTTCTGGTCATCATAGCACAGGGATGATGATGTCTCCGCACTGCCTGCTTGCCTGGGGCCAGAGTGGCAGTGCATTGTGGTCATCTCAGGCATGTGGGGAAGCACAAAGAAAAAGTCCTAAAGTAGCATGTAATCTTAAAAAGTGCCATTCCAGAGGAATTCCATTCAGGAATACTTAGCATGAGGAGACCTAATTGCACCAGCAGCTAGTTTAGTTTGCAGTGTGCTGTAGATAGAGAGATAATTACTAGCCCAGCTGCTTCTGTTACCTCTTTTCATCTTACTAGGCACTTACTAGATCACTTCCCTGATCTCTTGCATGTTGACAGCATGGCATTCATACCTGCTGGAGACACTGAGAAATTATTCCTGGCATTAGTTATTATTACTTTGTTTCTTTACTGGAGAAACAGGGAGAGTGTCAGCAAAATAGGTGCAATTAGGAAAAAACAAGGACCCTTCCTTTTCAGAGAGGAAAGGCCAAAGAGACCAAATTATTGGGGGCTTTGGCTTTGGCATTAGTCAGACAGCTTCATAAACTCAATAAATTGTTTTCTCTTCTCCTTGATGACTATAAAATACATATCCCTGTTCAGAAACAGCCTATCCTGCATCAGATAGAGAGTGTAATGAGAAAGGTGTATCGGTTTAACGGAGCATTATTTTTCCACTGACAGAAAAGGCACTTTGTGTCATTGCAAAATCTGATACTCAGTTTATTCTCATTTGTCTGGGTTTTTTCCCCGTCTGCAAATGCAGCAGTAGGCAAGTTCAACCACATTAGGAAATCTTAATTTTCATCCTGAAGATGAGAAGATAATCTGTCTCAGTTGCTGTCATGAGCCTCTATCTCAAGCTGACATGTTTATTCTTGGCCTTTTACACTGTGCTTGAGAATGCTGTGTAGGAGATGAGTTATAAATGTTAGTTTTGATTGAATATGACACTGCAAATAAACATGCCAATACACTCTGTAAGTCTGTCATCCTCTTTCATCCCCTCAGCTCTGCAGCTGATAACCCTGGGCACTTGCTGCCAGTAGGTCCATAGAACAGAATGGGAATGAGACTGGCATATATGAAAATGGCCCACGAATACCAGCTAATAAGAGAATTCAGAAATCGTAACATCATGAAAAAAAATAGAAGTAAAAACTATGGGAAAAAGAGAACAGTTTATGTTCACCACACAATTCTGTGTCATTCCAAAAGTCATACCTTTCTTTAAAGAAGAGAGCACATACTAACTAGAAGAGAGAATCGCACAAGATGTGCATGATCATCATCATATTGGCCAGTGACAGATTCCTTTCAAAGAGCAGTATTCTTTGTGCTACTCCCACAGTAAAATGGGTGTAGAGGCATATCTCATACAATGACGAAGGTGGAAAAAACATAGTAAATCTACATTTCAGTGCCTTTTGTTTTTACTGCTTTGGATGTTGCCTTTTGCAGAGCCATAAAAGCATGGAAAAACCTACCAAACAAGCCAATGCTCTTCTTTAACCCTTTGGCAGTGGGCAAGGAGTGTCTGGAAATCTTGAATTTTAGCGTCAAGGCTATCAAAGCAAAACAAACAAAAAAACCAGCTCACAGCTCTCAAAGTCTGGCAAGAGAAGTAGAGAACATAAAAGCTGTGAAAATGAGGCTAGCTAGGCAAAAATACAGAAAAGGATTGGCACTAGAAAATATTAGTTCTCTGACTGATTTTTGAGCAAATACAAAGTTGTTGGATTTTTTAAAAAGGATGTAGCATTTTTGCTTTGAAAAGTGGTATTTAAAGCAGAAATTGATGAATTCATCTGATTACTAAGTAAATAGCAATAAGCTAGTCTTCATAAGCTATTTTATAATTATCACGTTCCCCGCATTCTAGTCAAAGAAAGAGTTCCAAATAAAGTGGATTGACAAAGTGTTTCTGAATATTATAAGGTCACTTTCCCAAGCTTAGAAAATCCAGGATTCAAATAGCTTAACCCCCATGTTTTCAGAATAAGAAAAGATAAAAGTAATCTGTATTTTGATACTAAGTTATGAATAAACAAAATCAGCTGTTGAACTCCTTTCGGCTGTGACACGCAATCATAAAAATGGTCAAATTACTCAAATGGAATCAATACAGGTATGTCAAATAAAATTACCAGACATTTCAGTGTGCTACTGTTTATATTTACATATTTGTAATATCACTAAATATAGGCACAAACTTTTACACGTGCATCCTGTGTATGTACACACCCAGGTATAGATCAATTTCTTCATTTTACCAAGGTATTTCACATGCTCTGTATTGCAACAGAATCTTAGAATGGTTTGGATTGGAAGGAACCTCAGGGATCACCTAGCTCCAACATCCCTTCCTTGGGCAGAGATATCTTTCACTAGACTAGATGCTCAAAGTCCCACCCAGCTTGGCCTTGTACACTTCCATGGATGGGACATCCAAAACTTCCCTTGTCCTTTCCCTGTGATTCCCATTCCAGGAATTTTTCTCCTCATCTCCCTTAGGTTGATGGAGGTTAATTCAAGATTGTGAGCGCATCTGGAAATGCTGCATTCAAAACAGCAAGCACTCAGTGCTTGAGCAGTTTGCCTTACACCTCCAAGCTTGGCTGTGTCCCTAACAGGAAGACTCTAGCTCTGCACAGGGTGCCTGGGGAGTCCCAGTGCTCCAGCGAGCACCTCTGCCCTCTTTCCTTCATTTGGAGCACTCAAGTGCAAAATACAGCAAAAGGGACTGCCTTGGATAAAGAGGTCAAATGCCCAGAAGAAAGATGTTCCCTCGAAAAAAAGATTGAAACTTAGGTCAGGCACCCTTCTGCTGCACTGCTGCCCTCATTTCTGAGCTAGCACACACCTTGTGCTAGCCTTGTCCTCTGTCCACAACTGTCCAGCTGTCCTCCAGCTGTCACCCTGGGTGAAAGGGGACACAACTGCTGCCCTTCAAATCAACTTCACCCCTTTCGGAGTGCCTCTGGTGAGCTCGGAAAACTGTGTGCGATGAGGTCGCTTGGCAGATGGCTGTGTCCAGCACCTCTCGGCCCATCCCTGCACAGCTCATGGACACAGGGATGTGAAGGGAGCAAGTGACAACACCCACAAGTCCTATGGGGGAACTTTGTGGAGCAGAGGGCATTGGGCAGTTATCAAAGGTAATCAGGCCGGTGAGCCTTCCCCAGTCAAGATGTCTAAATCCACCTTCAGCATAAAATCAAGCAGTTGAAAATAATGACTGCAGTTTATTGTATGTGAAGTAAGAGTAGCAAGTTCCTAATTACTTGAAAGGGCTGCTATGAGAATTAACACATGGAAGTTTGGGAGGAGGTCAGATATGGGGACAAAAATCTCCAAATAGGGATTATTTCTGTTAGAATGCTGGAGCACAATTTCTAATACTCACGGCAATTATAATCTTCCAGATCATTCTTCTTTCAATGCTTTTTTTGTCCAGGGGAAAAAAAAATGTTTGGTCATATTTCCGGATGTAGCGCTTCTTCCTTTTTCCCAGGCATAAGAGTAGGAATGTTTAGTTCTGTGTTTTATGTATGTGTCACTAAAAACAGAAGAAAATAGTTTACAGAAACTGTGTCTAGAAGATCTGCAGGTGTGTGTCCCATGATCAGAGGCAGAGCAAATGAGAGGTCAGGAAATTGCTGGTTTCAAATGTGAAGAGGCTGTATAATAAATTCAAGCTAAAATTAAACCATCTCTCCTCCTAGGAAAAAAAATCAAAAGTACTTGTTAAACCTGCTAATCAACTGATTGTATATTTCACCTAAATTGATTTTGAGCTATGTGACTCCTCCTTGAAATTACACCTACATTAGAGGACATACAGTTACCACGTACTTTTTTATTCTTTCACCTTTCTGTCTTGATGATTACTGCAGTTGCTGTAGATGCTGAAAGACTAAATAAGAGGCAAATTGACGCAAGCACTGGCCAGGTGGCAGAAGGAGCAGCGCCGGTGGCCGGCCGGCACTCCCGGAGGATCTATGCCTCGGAGGCCGAGCCCGGTCCCTAGCTACCAGCCCGAATGCAGATTGCTCGCCTGGCGGGCAGAGAGCAGCCGCAGCACCAGGACAAAGAGGAGAAGGAGAGGCTTTCGCTTGCCATTCCAGTGGCGTTTATTGAGGAGGAAAAAGGGAGCATGGACACACACTGAAAGGAGGCAGTGGCAAAAAGCCCCCCAAGGATGGTGACATGGGTTTATATACAAACAGAAATGTGGGCGGAGAGAACACAGGGGACCAATCATAGGGGAAGATAGGGGAGGAACAAAGGGTACAACAACCAATAAACTCTAACAAAGGGAGGGCACAACAATTTGACAGGAACTGAGACCAATGGGGCATCGAATAACTCAGAACTTCCTAGAACATATGAATATGTGATAAGAAAACTGAATACGTATAAACAGATCATAATAAAACAGGGAGGGGGAAACTTATAAATGAAAACTGGTTAAAAGATGGGGAATAGGGTCTATGCCCTCACCCACCATTGGGCAGTGGTATTCTCACGTTGACAATTCTCTGCAGCTTCAGCTGCTTGTACCACCGCCACACACAATGTTCTTTAAAGCAGCTGTACAAAATTCAGATACAACTGTCATACAAATATTTCCAATCCAGCAAGTAAAGTAAGGACTTGATGGTGCCAGGAAAGCAAAGCCTCAAATGCTGTTGAGACTTGTAAGGGATGACAAGGCTTTTTTTTAAAAACATGGTTGAATGATTGGGTACAGCTTGTAGTGATTAGCAGGTTGTACTCAACTTGGAGACCAGTAGAAGTGAGGTAATGCAGAGAACTATCTCAGGATCTTTACTGTTTAACTGCTTCATCAATAACCTGGAGGAGACATCATGAACATGATACTTACAGCCCAGCCAAATCCATGAACACGAACACTAACCCTTCCCTTTTAACAAGATGGTATATGTTTTCAATGCACCTGGTCTAAAAAGAGTGGTCCTGCCTTGTTTCAAGCTCTTTGTCCTGTGCCTCACACTACCATCTTCACAGCCTGCTCCAACCCTTCTCTTCTCAATCTGTCCCAGATTTCCCTGTTTCCCATGTCATCTTTTCTGCTTTTGCTTTCTTTTCCACTTTTGCTTTCTTTTCCGCTTTTGCTTTCTTTTCCGCTGGTTCCAATTCACCTCCTTGCCACTGTTGCCTAACCATTTCCTTTCCTCACTGCTTCTCCTCTCCCAGCTAGGCTGCCCCTGAAACATCCCTATTTTCTTCTCTCTCTAAGTTTTAGAGCTATGGCCAGGAGAGTGTTAAGAGAAGAAGACAGGGACAGTTCTGGGTTTACCCTCTCGTCCCCTGGAAGGCACAATAATTTGTCCCAGGAGCAGTCCCACACAGATGCTGCAGTTTCAGCCTGGCCCACACTTGATGCGTATGGAGCCTTCAGACATGTTGGTGCTGACCATGCAAATGGGGTTTCTGGGAGACTCTAAAAAATTAAGGTTTTGTTGGTTTTCTCAAGGGTAGCAATAGTCACTCATTTCTTAATCTCGCTTTCAAAACTTCACAAATAAAACAATGGGGCCAAAACTTAGATCACAGTAGACGTACGTAATGAAAAGCCTGTATAATATTTTATTTTCACTAGGCAAACACTAAGACACCCCTTAAATCACTTTTTGAGCAACTTTAACTTGAAGTGGGAAAAGAAACTTAAAGTAACCTCCAAGGTGGAAATTAATCCATTTGATCAATTTACAGCCAATAGTAGTTGAAGAGGATGGTGGCAATGGACAATGGAGAGCAAACTTGACTCTAGTTGTCATTTCCACTTCATACTAAGCCAAAGATACAATCAGCTCAGCCACCTCTGTACACAGTATTTCTCTTGCAGAAAGCACACATGGACAGAAAGCACACCCCCTCTTCCCTAATACAGGATAATACAGAGTGGTGCAGTAATGCAGCACAAAGACTGATAATTCTTTAAAATAAATTGAGCAGGTGATCCTAAGCACCAGTGGCACAGTCAAATTATCTCCAGGAACAAGAGAGCAATAAGTTCTTTCTCTACCTATTAAATAAAAAAGTAATGAAAAAAGAGCTGTTCTCTCAAATCTAGACACTTTTTGTACATCCATCCACTTTAATCCAAGAACCAATTATGCTCATTAAGGGTAATTTATTTTACCATATTACCAGTGATTTTACCATATTCTAGCAGCTTGCTAGGAGAGCATTTTAAGAGAATTCCAAGAAAAATTTGTTACTTTTATCAAGACCTGAGATTTGAGGTTTGTTCATTTAGTATCTATGAAATATGAAATATACTAGCTGCCAAACTTGCCAGCCTAGGCAGATTTCCAGATTAGTCTGCTTTAGTACTCTTTTCTCTTTATTGGTGGTATGAAATTAAAATAACATTGGGGATTTCATTTAGTTTTGTTTATTTTTCCTGAGCATATGTGGAGGCTTTGTTTTTAAAGGTCTAGCTTAGTATCATACTCTCCAGAAGATCCAGAAGTAACACAGCCAAAGATAGCTGCAATTATCCAATACACAGTATGCAGGAAAACACGGTAGTATGAATCTTTTCTTCTTCTTTCTATATTTTGCATCTCTAATCAAGCTCATGTGCAAATAATGACCCTTAGAATCCCATTACTTGCTTTTGCCTTTAAGTCAGGAAGTGAGATAAATAAGTGGTATCAGCTGGGCCAGCAATTAACTATGCATTGAACTGCAGTTTCAAAAATAGAGCCCAAGTTGACTCTCTTAAAAAGGCTGCTCCCAGAATATCACTACACCGTGTGCGTTACTAAATGTATTGTTGAAATACATGCAGTCAATGAATATTTCCTAATATACATAGGATCATTATGGAGTGGACACAGACTGGTCATTATAGAAGAGCATTCAAAAAGGCAGGAGGGGACTCAGGGGCTTGCAGCATGGGTGTCTATCCAACACCTTCAGGTGTCCGGTCCTGTCTGCATGGCAGCCTGTGGTGCTGTGCATAAACACACAGGCTTGCTGAGCACCAAAATGTTTCTCTGCAGTCAAACTGGTATAGAAAGATCACAGCCTACTCCGGTTCCAGACAGGATAATACATCCAGATATATATTTTAGTTGACCCTGCTCTGAGCAAATGGTTTGGATTAGACGATCTCCAGAGGTGCCTTCATACCTCAGGTATTCTATGACAGCTGACATGTGGCAAATGTCGATGCTGTCCATCTCCTCATTGAAATTCCAAGACATCACTACTTCAAAAAACTTCACCCTGAGTAAATGGAAGAGGAGCTGGGGAGAGGATAGATGCAAGTGGAATGTCTGAATAGAGAGATCAAAAAAACAAAGCAAAAAGAAAAGGAAAGAAATGTGAAATAGAAGAGCTGGATAGTGGCACAGGCAGCTGGTCTAGAAGAAAGCTAAACCCTTTTTTAGCAGTCACGCTTTTTCTGAGAGAACTGGAAAAAAACCAGTTATTGTGAATAAAGTATCTGACGGCATCAGCTGTTTTTTTCTGTCAGTGAATCACTGGCAAGCATCTACTTAATTTTGAGAATTTGCCATATTTAATTGTCCCATAATTTATGCAAATCTATTTTCATCATGCACACAGAATGCTAGCTATTAATTACTTATGAGTAGTAGTCAGCTAGCTCTGGGTCATGACTAAAACTGTTCAAGCAGGAGAAAACAAACAATTTGGGAATAATAAGCAAGAGATATTATTTCTTTCCATATGGTATTATACCTGTTTCTAGGTGAATACGTAGGGAAAGTCATCATCCACTGAACAGATACTATCAAGAATTTTTACAAATATGTTAATAGCAAATAGGAAAGGTTTCCATGTAGCAAAGAAGAATTGTAGCATATATCACTCTAGACTGGTGTAAGATCAACATCATTCTAGTGACAACAATGGGGTCACCGAAGTTTCATTGATTTATACCAGACACAAGTCTAGACTTCATTCCTTCTTTTTTGTTTTCTTCCCATTGCTCAACTTTCTTCATTTCAGAACATTATTAGAAAGGAAGACCTAGGAAGAACACAGTAGCAGGCAATTGGAGAGATGAGATCCAAACTGATTAAGGCATTAACAGGTTATTGCAGAGATGCAGAGGAAAGAGAAGTCTGGTTCTGGCAATGTTTCTGTGATTGTGACATGAACTTAGAGATGATGGAGATGAAGGGCAGAAGAGAAAGTCTGGAGTCAGGAATGCCTCCATTCTACAGTGATTTGGTACTAACCTTCTATAGCTGAAAAAAAAAACGTTAAAAAGCTCTTAGCAAATTTAACTAAGGAAGATGTTAGAGAAACAGACTCATCAAAATATTTTACCCAGAGCAGCTTTAAAACAAGTTTTCTTCACCAGATTTACTCTGGTGTTGGCTTTGACTAGTATTTTTTATTATTATTTTTGGTCAGGAATTAGGACTATGACTGCATTTTTCCCACTGCCTGGCTTTATTACCATGAAAACAAAAAAAAGTATTTTTCTAGAAATATTGGATAGCTGGGACATGTGAAACCCTTTCCTGAATTTTCCCAGTTCAGAGGAACCATGCAATAAAAAGAAGCAAGCTTGCCTGAATGTGAAAACAAAAGGGTACCGTCTACTTTTATGTACCAGTGACTGGCCCAAAGGATCACAACACTTGCTTCACCCACCATCTCTGCCGTAACCCTGCCTATGAACAGGCGTGCACCAGCATTTACACACACATGTGTTTTTTCTTCACCAGAAGAGAAATCTGAAACAAGCAAAGGCTAGGTCTGATTTGTAACATTCTTTAAACCACAGAACTACAGAAAACACATGGTAAACAACAAAAGCAGAAATTTCAGAAAAATAACCGCTTCAAATCCAGTTGCTTATGTAAAAAACCCCAAAAAGCCATACTCAGGAACCCACAGTTTAAAAAATTGATATTAGACATATATACAAGTTTACTGTCCGAACTAAATACAACATACAGCAATGCTAGTGAGAAGTAATTTAGATTGACAGCTTTTCAAAACATCTAGTTTTCCTTGATCCAGTATAAAATTTTCAAGAATACACCACAGCTGTTTTAAACCTGCATTGGAGGGTTCTTGAGGGGGAAAAAGAAATAGGAAGAACAGATAAACATGACCGTAGAAAGGGAAAGGCCTGGTCCCATCCAGTCTTTTTTCTTCTGTTTCTCTCTGTGACTGTGTACTCCATGGTAAGGGAATGGGACATGACACAAGCCTGAAATCTGGTTCCACACATCAGGAGAAGTGCTGGAACTTGTGCATGGTCTGGTCTTTGCTGGACAGTAAAAATAAACACAGAGCAAGACAAAATTTGGATAGAGCAAGCAAAACACTCAGAAACAAAACCAATAGCCAGTACAGCATGGAACAGAAAGGAAATAAAAAAAATTTTCCCTTTCCATGGCCCAAAGGGGCAAAAGTAGGACATACTTTATGTAAATCAGGCACAAATACATCCCTGATGTAGCCTGATAGGAGTGGCTCTGCTCACAGGAGCAGTAAGATCTTGATCTCTAACTGCACTCTCCCAGGTCCTCATGGCTTAATGTCAGTTCAATTGCATGATGAACCTCCTTGCAAAGATACAGGGCTAAAGGCCAGCCAGGCCCATGGAGAAGTGTGTTACTCCTGCCCTAATTAATTCAGGCAGAAGGAACCTGATCAAAGAAGTGCTGACATTCAGTCAAAAGTGAGACAATGTGTTCATGAGTAATAAGCACTGTCACATTGTCAGGATGTGCCAAGACTTCCACTGAAGTACGTACTGGAAAAGGGGGAGGAAGGTCAGAACGGCAATTGCAAAATATATGTGACAGAAGCTCAACAAAAATCAGTAGCTCCCCAGCCAGAAAATAACCCTCCTGGACTCCCTCATGCACTGCAGACAGAGCACCAGGCACACTAAACCTGTTTTGCCTTATAGAACAGCTGAGTGCAGGAGACTCATCTGGTTGCAAAACCTGTAGGTACCATGCAGTCATTCACAAGCTGCATGGCAAAAACCTTGCCCAGCACAGATGAAAACAACTCAGTATGTGAGTTAAACACACCAGAGGTCTAAAGGACAAGGACAAGGCTGGCAAAGAATTGACCCTTTTGGAAAACAAATACGTGAAAGCACAAGTCATCTTTCCAATCTGCCAGTCCAAGCCATTGGAGAGCTGTTTTACCTCACTGGGGTGGAGCAGGGACATATCTCCAAGTCTTCACCATCCCAGGCTTGTCCTGCTCTTTAGGTAGCAAGGTCAAAAGTCTTCATTGACAACAGGATTGCAAAATGTTCTCCCTGTTGTTCTCCCCAAAAAGCTGTAGCACCCAAGCTCAGACATGAGCGCAGAGCTAAAGTTTCTAAGGAAAAACATCAAGACCTGAACATGTCCAGCCCTGCTGAAAAACGCTCATTGTCAGTGCCAAACAATGTATGTGCAATGTATCACCAACAGAAGTATTAAATATGTATTTATTTCTCCTAATACTGTAGGTTCCTCAAGCAAAACCCTTACCATCTCATATAAATTCCTGTCCTCATTAATTAAATTACTATTACTTTAACCATTTCTTCCAATAATCTGATTTTCCTAATCAGCTGGACATCTCTCACGATGATACATGGTAAATACTAAAAAATCATACCACTACCTTTCTCCTGTACTTTTTCATAAAATAGAGTATAAAACATTTTCCAGAATACCTCACATTTCTTGAAGATCTGTTCCCATAGACCTTTAAAGAGGTGATGTTATTTGCATTTAAACATATTCTCCCATGAAGTCATCTCTGGTCATGAACACCTCAGTCAAGCAGAAAATGCCATAAAGAAATAAGATTTGTAAAAGTTAATTTTTTTTTTACTGGAAATCAGGTGCACAATAGTCAACATTATAATACTGCACCTGGGGTTGCAACAGTCTCCCATTTTGTATCTATTCAGTAAAAACTCTGGCTTAGACAGTAGCTGCATGTACCTGACACAGAAACGTCTGGATTCTAGAGCCTGAGATGACCAGGAGAGTGTCTCTTCCTGTCCTTGTTGAACCATGTGGGGTGCTGTGTGTGGAAAGGCTATCTTAGAGGGCAAACACGCTATGAGTTTGCTCACTGAAAAATATCTGGAATATCACCTCCATGCCTGTGCACGTCATTTTAATCTTTTTGTTATAGAAAGATTTTTGTTGCCTGTGTCTGCCTAATGAATTAGAAGCATGACTGAGGCAAAATTTGGTGTCACCAGTTCTCTACCACAGTGAAAAGATCGAGAAGAAAAGCTGTAACAGCAAATGCATAAGAAAAGGAGCCTGGCAAGGAATGTCTGTGAGCTCCTGCCTCATCTCCTGACAAGGAAAGCACATGGCTTTTCTTATAAAGTACATTCAGATAAGATTGGGAGGTTTTTATTAGAGCAAATCCTTATTATAAGCTTTTCCATTTCTCTACCTGGCAAAATAATCAAGAAAACATTGTGCTTTCAGTACCTGCAGCTCTAAGTCGAAGTATAAGTCATTTCTTGCAATGTTTTACAATCCTCTATTATTTTACCACTTTCATATGCCAGCTACATCATGCAGCACACACAGCTTGTTTTCCAGAGGTTCAGTGAAATGCATCTCTATCCCAGTTTTTAAGCTGATGTCAACAGCCAAGGTCATCTCCAAGATATCAGAGTAATTTGGATATGTGATGGACATAAAAGGTCAACATTTTCAAGTATTCAAACTCTTTTGAAGTTGGTGAAACCATGTTCAATTGAAGTTCTATTCATGTCTTCGACACAGACTAACAGGAGCTGTGGACACTCAGCAAGCCTTAAAATAGAGGAAGCTAAAGTTAATGTTGTCTTTTTACAAATATGCCTGCAGGTGTGTGCAAGCAAATTATGGATTCTGGCATTTTAGCAAGGAGATAAATAAAAAGAAAATGTGTTTTGAACAGATACATCTAATGTGAAATGCTTGAGTTTTGTTATGGGAAATTCTTAATATTTTAAAAACATTATTCAATGGAAGGAAAGAATCTTTGGAGAGACATCCATTCATTTAACTGAAAAATCAAAATATTTGGGGCGATATTCATCTCACTTAGCTCTGGAAACTTCCATTTACATATCTAAGCCTGAGTAAGTCACTGTAGGCTCCTCAGAAGCCAATAGTGAGAAAGAAATTACTCCTGAGGTGATACTATTCTTTGTCCATTTTTTTGTTGTTACTCTTAGTTTTCCTTTAAAATAAGGGAATTTTATTTTGAAAGTACTTAGTTCTCTGGAACAACACGGTGTAACAGCCTCATACTGTACTTACACTGTGGGGAAGGAGAGGAGACTGGCTCCTTTGCAGTCTAAGGACTGAGGTGGGCAGGCATCCCTGGAGATCTCCTAGTCCAACCTCTTCTCACAGCAGAGTCACCTCCTAGGTACAAGAGGTTGCTCTAATAGATCTGTGACCCTTTTGGGACACTGATATGAGCCAGGTGTCAGGCAGGGAGACCAGTGCCTTACCAGCACTGCTGTGCTTCACGTATGACAAGACAGCAACAGCAGCAGTGAAGGTATCAGGAAATTTCAAGTGGTAGAATTGCTCCCTTGACCAGAAACACAAATATCCAAAAACAATGAAAAAGACATAAAAACTTAAAAAGGGGTGGGGTGGGTGGGGAGGAGACAGGAAAGGATTCAAAAAAGTCATGTCATCCTATGTAATGACTTGGTAGGAAAATGTTTTCACACTTCAGCCCACTGACGCTCCACCCTGTGTAATGTCTGTATTTTAACCATAGATAATTGAAATGGAACACCCCAGCCTTTACTTACCCTGCCTAATGAATGTTATCATGTGGAAAAGGTAAATCAATAACAGCTGATATCAAACATACCAATCTCCTTTCCAGTGCACAATGCTCTCATTTATATAAATCTTTACAACCTGACTGCCCTTCTCATCTAAACGCAGCGAGTGAAACATTGCCTGGTACAAAAGACCTTCTCTCTTAAGAATTCTCCATGCTGTTTGAAAGGGTAGCCCGAATGAATTGCTGGAATGGCCATTGAAAGGGCTACTCGTTAGCTATGACTGTCCTTGGGAATTAGCCAGGCGTGAGGTAACAAGACCACGAAGTGCTGTTGGTATTGGCAGCAAAGCCAAGGTTCATCACAGTACCTCTTGTCTAGACTAGGGATGTAAAAGGAAATAGAAAACAATTCTTCGACTATATGCACTTGATGTTCCGTCCCTTTTTTCTATAGAAAAAAAAAGTAAGACATTTGGAATTTTTCTTTTTTATTTGGGAAAGAGAAATTTGGAAACCACAGTGACTCATGCTGGAAAGTGTCTGACTGGCATGGGATAGCCAGCTAGCTCCAGAAAGTTAAAGCTGTAGGAAGAGTTTGAGCACGGCATGTGAACTCAGATTTTAATGTGATTTAACTCTTGGTATCCTTATAATTAATTTTGCTTTATTCACCATGTAAATAACAAGGAAGTCCCTAACCTGGACACACCTGATATATACCAAGAGGTTCACGTACCCTGGGAATAAGAATTTCAGCTTTAAGAGTGTGTTACAGGTCCATTCCCAAACGCATTGCACAAATCTCCTTTCAGATAATTCTGCAGCACAGGTATCCTGGAGAAAAAGTTCAGATCAGATTCCTATTTCTGTCTCATTTGGGTGGCTGCAAAATAAGTGCTTTAATCTGCAGAGCATCCTGGCACTGTGGTATCCCCGCCTGAATTGACCATCACACCCTCTACACACAATTACTTCTGATTTCCAGCTGCTGCACATTGTTCCCTAGCCAGCTCAGGTTCCATCACAGATCAGCTGGCTAACTCAAAGCTATAGCCTCTAGGAAAATTTATAGTCTTTTCTCAGGACTTTCCCCAGAAGCTGAATCACACCTCTTTGAGGAATTTTTTCTGTCCAGTGGCAGCTACTGTGAGCTTAACGGCAACTCTCACCCTTCTTTGCCTCCTTTCCTTCATCGGACTGCTGATATCTTCTGCTTCCACCTACCCTCATTTTTCTGGGGAAGGGTAGGCACTGAGTTTCCTCAGTCATCACATCTATTCTATCTCTCAGCTCTCAACATTTATGTATTGACTCCTTTCCTAGTAATAAATCAGAAGAAAAAATTCGCCATCTACTCCTAAGGATCTCTTTTTTTAGTGTCTCTACTAATCTTAGTAATTGAGAAGGTAAGGGGGCGTCATAATGCTCCCTTCTTTATCACCACCTTCTTATAGACACCTTGCCTTCTGTTTCCAAGAGTATGTCTTGTTCCCCACTTTCTCTTCCTGTATGTGTGACCCATGTGTCCTTCATTGCACTTACAAGCACAGAAGCAGATCTTTCCTTATCTGCCTGTCATTCCAAATAAAATCTGTTGTTCTTGAAAATAGGCGTGGTTTAAGCAGCGTGACTGATAGGATTCACCTAGGATTTAGCACTTTCACCTAAACCTATCATAGTGGCTCCAGATCACATGACACTGGTAATTTTGACTCCACGTACACATAGCTCTTTTAAAAGGATTTTTTGGGTCTTTTATCATTCTCATGCTCCCCTAGTTCAGTCCCCAAGTACTACCATTCAGGCATGGAGGCTAGGCTTTCTATTCTGGACAGATACAGTGTTGGACTCCTACTAAATCAGGACAGTGTGCTGTCTTCTGCCTGATTCTTGGACCTCTCTGCTTTTCTGATCTTTAATTGCCACCTTCTCACCAAAGTGGCATCTTTATGTCCCATCCATGCCAGGGCCTCAAAGCCGAGGCAATGCTTTATATTTGCAGATGTATGGAGCAGACGCATAGACTGCAAGGAGTACCAAATGCCAAGCACTCTTACATGGAGAAACAACCACACAGATGTGGACAAAATGGACATCTGCACCCACTCCTTGCCTCCTTCTCACTCTTCAATTACTATCTGAGCTGATATGGCCTTTCCTAAAATCAAGGGCCCTTCCTCTCCAAGTTCACCCGGCTCTGCCAGCTTGATTGCTAACTCTCCAACCATAAAACTTCTCTCCGCTCAGTGGCCTTCCATGTCCCGTTTCAAACTGCTCTTTATCATCTCTTTTCCAGCTTGCAGATCTTCTTGCTGTGTAAGTAGCGATTTCATGAGGTTCTCTACAAGACTGCCCATCAGTAAATTTCTTCCCCAGACTCAAACTTGGGCTGGACCATAATGAGCTCTTTGCATATGGGCAAATAAAACAAGCCAGACATAAAAATGTCTTAAAACACTCCTTGAGATTTGAATCTGACACAAAGATTAAAAATAGAAAAGAAAGTACACACAAAGTCTGGTGTTCGACAATGATATGCACGTTTTCTATGTGAAGCAGAATTGACAAGTCATCAAAATCATCACAGAACCTTGAAAAGCGGGAGTCTTCCTCCACATGGCTATTATATGAAAAGGGATGGCAGACAGGGAAAACTTTTGGCAATGACAAGACAAGAGCTGGAATAAAGGCAAGAATAGAGAAGTAGAAGAACAACCTGTGTAGCTGCAGCAAAGAAATCATAGTCTGGCTCCCAGGTTGCATGTTAACAGCTGTAGTGCCAGACATTTTAATGCTTCCCAATTGTTTGGTTTTCACTTTGGGCTTTTCACATGATTGAATCATTGAGACACTGTGTCTTGACCTTATATTTCTCAGATATATTGCATTCCTTTTACATATATATTACACATCCTACTCAGGGCCTGGTGTTATATTCAATATGCAATCTACACTTAGGAAACATTCTTTAAATTCACCCAAGAAAAAAATGCAATCCTCATCTGGTGTCCTGATCATCCATACATGGAAAACTCATCCATCTTTTAATCTCCTCTGAAACTAGTCTTCATCTGATACTTTGGAAGGTTCAGAACATTACTTTCTCCTGTGTGTCTCATTTCTGATTCTTTCTGGACCAGAGCCAGAAGTCTTACAGGAAAGCATCTCTACATGAGAATAAAAGCCCATTTTAAAACATTGGAATAATCTGGATCAGGTATATGATCTAAAAGCAAAACCTCTGCCTAGTAGCCTTATTATTTACACTTGATCACATGTCAACACCATAAGTCCAATCTTATGCATAACTAATTTTCATTCTCTTTATTACCTATAGAAATTACAGTAACATAGCTCACTCATCCAGGATTGCTCACTGGTTGTTGTCAGGTCAGCTGAAGACCGAAAAAAAAGTATAACTTGCTGAAATTTTATAAAGTTTTCCATTCACTTCTCTTTTCTTTGTTTAATCAGGTTATCACTTGGAACGCAGCAAAGGTACTGCTCACATCCTGAACCCAGTAGTGCTAAGCTCTGTGTGCAAATACAAACAGCACGTCCTTTCTAAAAGAATATGTACTTGCTAGTATTTTTAAATTTGCTATTAGAAGCAGGGGTCTGGATTTCAGTGAAAGCGAAATTTACCAAGCACATACTTACCTGCCAAACTGAGATGAGAAACAAACTGTCATGGAAAAATAAATTTTGACAGTTAAGGCTAAGAACATCCTCTTTTGCAGTGATCAGCTAACTCCTGCAAGAGACCTGCGCTGTGCTTCTTTTTACCAAATATTATTTCAGTTTTCTAGCTACTCATAAGAGTTCTCTCAGAATTGAAATAAGAGAAGGCATACCCTATATCTTGTGTAAATGACATTATCACTGTAATTATTATTAAAGGCTGCTTTTGTAAACTGATATACATAGAAATGAGCTTAGTATAGCTCTATTCAGTAGAAGTTATTTGCCACAAGTCTTTAATATTTATAGTGTTCCATGAGTGACTTCTCCATCTTAATTCCATTCTAACTAATCTCTGCAAGGCTGCACAATCACAGCCTTACATAGCCTTCAATTTAGGTTGAAAGACACACCCAGAGGACATCTAATCCAGCTCCTTTCTCTAAATAGGGTTAAATAGATCAGATTGCAGATCTGTCCAGGTGAGTCCTGAACGTTGTCAAAAACAAAAGAGAGGGTTCACAGCCTGGGCAACCTGTGTGACCGACATCATGGTGATATTTTTTTAATATTCAACAAGAATTTCTCTGTGTTGTAACTCATGTCTTTTGTGACTCATTTTCTCACTGTGCAGCTCCAAGAAAATCCCAGCTACATGTCCACATGAAGATAGCTGTGAAGCTATAACTGAACTGATAACTGAAGATAGCAGTGAGGCCTCACTTTCACGTTTTCTTCTGAAGGCTGAACAAACCCTTTTTACACAGCCACAAACTCTATGTCCTTCTACAGCCTCCTCCCATTGAGGTAACATCCAATGGACTCTCTCCTTTTAGCTGAAGCCTTTCTTGTCCTGGAGAACTCCGACAGGGCACTCCGAAAGGCATCTCAGAAGTGCCAAGTCACTCAGACTTCTGGCTATGGTCTTACTTACGCTGCCCAGGTTGTTGCTGATTTTCTATGCTGCAAGGGCTCATAGCTGGCTCACATTGAGTTTATTGTCCATCACGACATCCAGGTGCTTTTCTGCAGAACTGAGCAGCTGGTCCCCAGCCTTAACTGTTGCTTCTTAGGCTTATTACCTCCTAGGTACAAGTCTTGGCATTTTCTTTTGATTAACTCGCAATGTTCTTGTCATTTCTATTTCTCCAACATGTCAAGATCCCTCTGAAGAGCAGCCCAACTCTCCCCAGTTTGGTACCGGCTGTGAACTTATTGAGAGTGCACTCTGTCACATCATCCACATTATAGATGTCAAAAACCCCACTGAACAGTACATACTGCACTTATGTATAGAAAGAATTATAATATTGGTGTATATATTGTTTCACATACTTCCCCTGGCCAATTTTTAGCAGAACCAGGTTTAAAATGTGACTCCATTAGCAGAAGAATTCACACATGTGGCTGCCATCATCACTAGCATTTCTGGAGAATTTGGATGAAGGGGAACTTGTCTGAATTCAGTTGAAGAAAATTATTCTGTCAGGAATGGAGGAGCTGAAATTCCAGTCAATATAAACCATTTTTTCCTCACTGTTTCCTCTGAGTTTAGCCTGACCATGCACATAAATCTTTTCTAGGATATATCATACAAACATGAAATTTTTTATCTTCACCACAGTGGATGGAAAAAATGACTTTTTACTTTGTAACCTGCTCTGAAAAACCTTTAGGCCCCATGTGTTTAAATCTCAAGAATGTGCCCTTTTCCTCCTTCACTGACCTTCCTTGCAAAGAGGTCAGGCCTAAGGTAATTGGGGGAAGCACCATTTGCAAACCTGCATCACCTTTTCCCGTAGCTGTAGTTTGGTCACCTAGCTATAGGTCAGGCTGAGGTCTATCCTGCTTTCTCTCCAACGATCTTAGTACCTGTGATGTCCCAAGTCCAAGTAATGGCCGGTGTCAGCCTGGGACACTAAGGCCAGAGACATCTGAATGAGAAAACTTGTTTCCTTACCTTCGTATCCAAATAAAGCCTCTTCCTGGTACCCATGTGTTAACAACAACTGGTCACAGCAATTTCTCCAGGAATGCGAATCAAAGGGCTACAAGTGTAACAGGACTGAATCATGATGTGGGTTTTACAGCATTGGCAGGAAGCTGGCTGTGTTTTTGTGTTTACTTACACTATAGCTCTGCTTGCTGTAGTTCTTCAAGGTCTAGGAGTGAATGGGTTTTCACGCCTGTTGTCTCACTCCCTCAATTATACTTGGGTCAGTAATGCTTTGTTGGTTGTGACATGTTCTACTGAGACCAAAATGTCATTTTTTAAACATAGCCAGGAACTCAGTCATGGGAATTACAGTTTAATTCAAGAAGTTACTGAATTTCTCTATTCCTTGGTTTCATTACTGTGCAGTAGATTAATTTGAAAAGTGATGGTGCTTTGATAAAAATATTTATTTATTATTATTATTGATTAATTTTTGCATGTACCTTGAAACAATAGAATGTAAACAAGCAAGTGATGTCAGCATGTGTAGCAGAGAAAAAACAGTCTATGAGAATATACCCTTTCTTGCATATAATGACATGTTTTTGTTGTAGAAAGTCCCTGAGGCTGATTTCTTTCTTGCAGTTTCAAAACATCATCATTAGTAAGACACTGGGGAATTAAACCTTTCCACGAATCCATTTATGTCTTTACTGAAAACCCCACTTTTCTTCGTGAACAACAACAAGAGTCACTTGCAGTTTTTCCTCACGGCTTTTGATGTGGGCCAGAAAACCATTTCAGGTAATATGCATAACATACCCTGCTAATCTGAGTTGGCTTACTCAGCTACCACAAAGGAAGGAGCCAAATATAAAATCCATTGTCAATCTCATGACTGGTCATATGTTATTTTCACTATGGTAAGGTTTTTGTGTTTAAATTTGACTTTTGTTGCATTTGTAGATATTCGGAGCTTGTACTAAATTAGAAGACACATATTTATGCAATAATTCAGTGGTGAGGTAGGAAGATAACTTGGCAAGATTCTTTTTCCCCCTCAGGCTTATAAATTCCAGATTTTTTTTTTTTTTTGCCACACCTATTTGGCATATATTTCTTTTTTTTCCTTTTTTTTATAAAGAACAGGAATAACAAGACCAACCCTGAAAAACACAAAAGTACAAAGCCACTTTAATGGGGGCCCAATCCTAACCTCCAGAATCTTTTTGCTCAGCTCAGCTAGTTGTGGGCCAGGCCCATACACCGGATTGCTCCTGTTCCTCAGCATGTTTCAGCTGACAGCCAGGACTGCACAAGAACACTTGAGAGAACCCTCTGTCCTTGGCATAAACTGGACAAGCTGTTAATCATTTCTCACTGACTGACATTTTTTCTGCCTTCTGACTTTCCAGGTCATCTGTTTCTCTCTTTCCAGTGCTCTCAGACCCACCACGATCTGGTTGCTTCAGGGGTTCCTGCCACTCTCCTCAGTGCTAGACATGAGGGGCTCCTCATGTCTAGCAGCCTCCTGGTAGCAGGTACATCCCCAGTAAACAGGGCTCTGACAGCTTTTGGCTAGCTCCAGTTCGTCCAGCTGCACTGCACTGGAAGAAGCAAAGAATATATTTCATTTAAAAGTGAAAGAGAGATTAGTTCGGTAATGTGATCTGCTGCAAAAACGCTCTCTCCTCCCAGGGCAGTCAGGTAAAAAACATTACACAAAGAATTTCTAAGATTATTTTTTCTAAAGTTGTCAGTAACAATGCAGAACATTGTTTACATTTTAATTAACTTCTGTTTCACTCTTTTAAAAACAAGATTAATTAACCTGTTGCATTCAGCTGAATTATTGGAAGTTGAACCTATTCAAGACCTTCTTGAAGTTTTCACAGGCTAGCATGGCTGGTTTGTGTGGAGGAATTCAAATTAGCAATAGCTTTATAGCAATTTAGTAGCTCATAGACACTGCAGTGATGAGAAATATCTATTGGAGGACCTCTCCTCAGTAGCCTTTGGTCTTATAAGAGTTTTCTTCTTTACCTTTGTAGTACGTACAACATTCCAGCTACCAAGAAAATAAGAAAAGGGAGGTTGTATGTGTGATACAGTAAAAAATTAACATCAGAAACCCCAGGAGTATCCCTCTGCTTGGTGCCAAAAATGAAGAGCACACCTGGCCTTGACACCACTGCAATGAAAATAAAAGAGACAAGATACATTGAGTGCTATCCTGTACTTACTACCTTCTCATCTGCACTTTCACCACCAAAACCTTAACTCCAATCAAGAATCTTGTTGCTTTTACACTGTGCTTTTCAAACACAGTGTTCAATATAGGTACTAGCAAACATGTTACAAATGTGCGTAGAATTAGGGGCAAGATCTGTGTCTTTTTGAGAACAACATTGCACAACCAGAAGGAAGTGTATGATTGACTCATTTATAGGGAACATACATATAAAATATGTCTGCATTCATGAATCCTGATATGAATCAGTATGGTTGCTTGATGGTATACATGTAAAACCCTAGATCTTTGGCTAGGACTACAAAGCATATTACACAACACAGGAAACGTGAAAAGGGAGTTTCAGGCCAAATTTGCAATGTGCCACTCCCAAACTAGTGATGTGCTGATCTGATCTTCCAACATAAGTTGTTTGCTTTAAATTATCCCTCCTGTCAGTAGCACAAAAGTGCTATGACAGCAGCTAGGAATTGGCAGGAAAAAATGAAGTTCCCAGCTGTGCCATCTTCTCCCTAAATCCATTACGTACACTACATGTACATTACCTTTTTTGCCTGCTTTCCTCACTTATCTTCTCCAGATCTTCAGGCCCTTCCCATCTCTTTCAATATTTATTTTTGGCATGTATTTTTCTTAACTGAGTTTTCTGGCTGTGTGCATAATCTACCAGGAGAACTAATGCAACCAAGGGTTGATTAACCTTTGCCCTATTGCCCAGAGAAAAAACATTACCTTTACAGCAGCCTGGCAGGCTCTTAACAATTTTCATACACTCATAGGCAAATCTGAAGAATATTTGGACATCCATTCCTGCATAGTAGTGATGAGTTCACCCAGGTAGTTACTAGACTGAATATTGAGGACATAAGAAGTTCTTTCCAACTCTGATGAAACTTGCAGTCTTAGGTCCATTTTATCAAGGAGATGAATTATTAAAGTGTATTAATATTGAAAAAGTTTAGTTTTTCATTACACCCTTAGAGAATAAGACAGACAACCACCAGGCTTAACACACCGTAATTATCTGATGACCTCAGACAGACCCTTGAGCTGCTCTCTTCCACAAACCAAAAGCATCCCCACAGTTCACTGATGCATTTTGACAAATAAATAAAAAGCTAGAAAGGATTGCATGCAGTAGAAAAACAATCTTGAATGTACTTAACAGCAGCATGAGGAATAAAAGAAACCTTTTACTTAACTGTCATCACATCACAAAACCATCTCAATGAAGCAACTGGTCTCAGGGACACTGTAAACTTCAGTGTTTGTCACTCTTTGGTCTGGTTTTTCTAAGGGTGGGTAAAGTGGAGAGGAATTCCACCATCATCATCATCGTCATCATCATCATCATCATCATCATCATCATCATGTTTTAAAATAATAAGTAATCCCAGATCACTTTATCTAACAAGATACTCTGGAGCTTCGCATTCAGCAAGTTGAACACTGGAGGCCGAAAAGCCTTAGAAAATACTGGAGCCACTATGCCAAGCAGAATAACATGTGCTTTTGTTCATGAACAAACAGGAAAGCCCAGGTTTGCTTACTGCTTGGAGATACTATGGTCACAAAATGCTTCTGTGTTTATCCACCCTGATTTTCTCCTTAACAGATAGCATATGCCTTCCCATTTTTAGAACTAATTTAATTTCTCATTCTTGTATTGGAGTTAGACTCTATTGCTGAAAAAAGGTCATTCCATGAGTACCAGAATGGATGAAACTCTTTTTCTGTGACTCTGAGCCTCCAGGCTGATTGACTGATTAGTTAGATATCTTTAACACATTTAAATTCTTGTAAGAGTTTCTCTTTTAAGACCACACTCTATTTAGAGTGATAATCACAGCACCAATCAAGTGCTAGAAACCGAAAAAAGTACATTCACTCTAAAATCCCCATTCAAAGTTTTAGTGGTGAGAGAAACTAACCAATATGTGGATTCTTTGTGAGGGAAAAAATATGTGAATGTGCTCCCATGTCATGGCACATAAGTTTCAAGCTGCCTTCTTTCCATATCATTCACAGGAATGATTATTGTCTGTGAGAATGCTAAACTGAGTTCTTTATGCTTCACTTCTTACCACCTGATTCTTAGTGTGTGGATGTTACTCTGAATTTCTGTCATCAGATCTGTTTTTCACAATTTGGGTACCTAAGTGATTATAAGCAAGCCATCATGACAGGCTATATCCAGTTAGCTGAATAGGTTGCACTTGTTGGATTGTTTTATAATGCTCTAATCTTTCTTGTAGCTTTTGCTTCCCCAACTGTTCAATATTCTTCTTGAAGACTCGAGACCAGAACTACATCACAACACCAATCACATCAGAGCCAGCTGTAGAAGAAAAAAAGTTGTCCCCTCCTGACTCTTTTCCTGATGCTACAAGTATTAGTATACAGTGTTTTGATCATGGCTGCATTTATTTATATAACCATGACCCTCCAGTCTTCTAGAGTTCCTTCTCTAAAAATACAGTTGATTATCTTATATGATGGTCATTATTCTGTGGATTTGGATAATGACATTACAGCTGGTCATGTCAAAGGCCATATTATTACTTGTGTTTGGTTAAGTGATACAGATAAGCCTATGCTGGGGTAATGTCCATCTCACCTACCTTCAACCACCCCAAAGTCCTTTCTATTAGCCACATAGCTTCCTTTGTGAGCCACTGGAAAGTCACAGGTCCTTCCCAAGGACACTTCCTCACATCTTTTTCAGATAATGACATGGGATGGATTTTCTCCTTGAGGTGCCAATAACTCTCCTTTGACTCTACAGAACTGTACACCCAGCACAGATTACACACCTGACGTTATGGCTACTGACAGTGGGACATTAAGACAAATCCCATCCCCAGTGATACATCAGCACCATTATTTAGCTCTACCCTAATCTTTACACACTTTCTATCTGTTTATTGCGTTGGGGTTTTTTTCAGGAGTGGTTTTAGATCTTCATTCAGGCTGCAAGTGTGGGTTTTGAAATGAATGATGGTCAAGGACTTACCTCCATGGGCTCTGCAGAGATAAACACATATGCTAATAATGATTTGCGTGCTTCCAATTACATTGTAAAACATGTAAACTTGATGAGCTGTTTTATCTTTTCTCATTTTTTTCAATTAAAATGCTGCATGACATAAAATCAAATTCCTTTTAGGATAAAAATACCTTATAATAGCCCTGATGATTGACTAGTTGTTCATAAACTCATTGTGGTTGACATATGCTAGAGGTTTTCCTTTCTGGAATCCAGTTCTACTTATTCTTGGGATCAGTGTCAGATCAGTACATTTAGAAATACCTGATACAATAATAAATTTTCATCCCCACCTCTGGAACTTCCTTGTTTATACAAAACATACGAAAAATCAGCATTACCAGTTCAGACTGGTCTCTTTAAATAGATATTTCAAAATTACTAATTTAATTTTCCGCAGTTTAACATTTTGTCAGTCATTAAAGCAAAAAATTTAACATCTACAGATAATTTAAATGTCTCCTGTTTTCTTTGATATATAACAGAAATATCTAATTTATTTTTTGCCTTTTTACTGACATCTGTGAGATTCTAGAAATAAATATATCTATTTTGTTTTTCCCCTTCATAAAAGGCTTTACAAGCTCCTACCTTTTTCTTTCCTGTTTAGAAATATCTGAAATCCGCTATTTATAGATTTTCTCATCTTCTTTTTCTTCCTTTCTTAATCTTTTCAAATTCCTTCATTTTCATTTGTATCCTTTCCCCTTCTGCATTATTAATGTCCTTGTCTTAATCAATCAGGCAAGCACCTTAAAAAATTAAACAATCCACTCGGTCTTCAGTAGCACAATGCAATGCAGAAGATCTTTCCAATAATCTCGTTCCTAATTCACAAGCACCCAGTCTTTGACTCTCAGATACTGCAGCAAAGTTCTGCAGCTTGTGGTATCTGCTACTGTAAGAAAATTTTTGCTTAGAAATTTAGTTGTTCGAGACTATGAAATCTGGAGTCGTGTAGTGTAAATTATGAGAAAGGACAGAGAAAAAGAATATTTATTTTAAGCATTTTAAGCTACAACTCTTCATTTAATAGAAACAAATCACTTTTCAATTTTCGATGGAATCCCATTGCACATAGCTCAGTATCTAGCACCAGGAAAAAGCAGCAATGTGGACAGGTTTTCCAGAAGAAATTACTGAAATGAAACACAATTGGAAGATTTACTGTGCTCACAGTAGTCTCTACACTGAATGTTTTCCAGATCCAATATTCTGGAATAGTCAAGCTGCCTGTAATTGTATCCAGTAAAATGGGGTTAAAGGTTAGATGAAATATGTATTTGCTGTGCAACAGCACAAACATTTCTCAAAGCTTAGCTATAAAGTTAAATCTCGCTCTAAATCCCGAATCTTGGAAGTCTTATCTGAACTATGAAATACGTGTGTAACTGTGGTCTGTAAATCAGCATTGTAATACTCTACCCCAGGCCACTTACTGCTGTCCACCCGAGTGCAGCACCACTGCCCCAGCTGTAGAAGCTCTTCAAACCAATTTTGGCATGGCAGCAAAGCAAGTCAATGTCTTTTATGGTATCTTTGTGGAGTGGGTACAGTACTGTTAGTGTACTTCAACTCACCTGCAATTCCAAAAACATTCAAGTGCCAAAAATTCAGAGATCCATATGTTCTGGACAGAAGCTGTTCTGAAAAAAGAACTTTTTAGCAGCAAAGAAAATTTTAAAGTCTTGGTTCAAACAGGCCAATTTTTTAATTTAACTTTTTTAATTTATCATGACTTATACACTTAACCGAAAATGTTAAAATTACCTATTCACCTAGCTCAGCATCTGAGCCTGAGGCAGATCCAAAAGAGACAGGGAGAGCCCCCAGGAAGCCCCAGCTCTTCTTTCCTATCTCCTTCATAATTTTGCATCTTGATGAAGCAGAAAAGGAAGCAAATGAGCTGCCAGACAGAAAGCAAAGTAATGGACATGTGGGCCAGAAGAATTAACTTTCAAGAAAACACTACAAGGACATACCTTGACTCAATGGTGGATTGGAGATGAAATAAAATCTACAAATATTTGAAGTGAACGATCTCAAAGAATAAATGAGATAATTTAAAGCTCCCTAATCTACTGCAGAGGGAGTAACAAAACAACAAAACAAAACAGAACAAGCATACGAAGTTACCCAGCAGCTCAAAACATCCATTGGATGAAATGAGTAGGGAAAAGTAACACCAGTTCTTACACAAGTTCTGATGAATTTTTGTGAGGTTAGTTATTTTCTGATGAACTACTGACATGGAAAACGCGTGGTAGTCAGCCATCAGCATACAGAGATCCATGAGGGGCAGGAGCCTTCACTTCCTAATTAGTTTTAGGAAAAACTTGGTAAGTTTGTGAGAAGAATATATGAGATGGTTTTGAATCATGCCTGTTAACCGTGTACACATCCCAAAGTAATTTGAATGGCTTTAGGAGTTCCACAACCCCATTGACAAGGACTTATTGACTCTTCTCTGCCTTCTGGGGCTTCTTTGCCGCAACTCAAGACATCTCATAACTGAAGCCATGATAAAGAAAGTTACATAATGGCAGAAATGTAAACATGGAAAACAAGTTAGTATTTCTAATTTTTTTTACCAGGTGTCCTGAAATGTTGTTGATTAAAGCAATAAACTCAGCTGAACCAAAATAATAGCAGATGTACTGTAAGTGTTCCCAGACCTAAACACCTTGGAAGGTCTGAGGTCATATTTATTAAAACTGATCCCTATCTTAAGCAGTTTTGACACATATTCTTGGCCTTGGTGGTAGGCAAATAAGTAAGTCCTTTGAAGCATTCTGAAGCAGACAAACAAGGATCTGTCATATAGGGCTCTTTTGACCTTGTATTTTTGCACAAATTTCTCCAACTTAGTTAAATTCATGAAGATTTTTCAAGTGATGCTTCATAGACCTGACATTTTAAAGCAACAACCTGTCTGCCTGGGCATGTGTGTGTAAAAAATGGAAGACAGCACCTACATATTCAAAAGTCAAGTGAAGTGATACAATTGGAAGTAAACTGGAGGCGACATATCATCAAATAACTATAAAAGTGTTTTCTAGTGACCAGATTCAAATATATTTTCAACAGAGATATATTTCCTTTCCTCTTCATCATTCTCCTGATTATTGCTAAACCAGTAAATGAGTAAACAATCTTTTCTAATTTAGTGTATTGTTTTAATTCAGCATAGGCAGGCATACCCACTACTGCAATATGACATGGTGAACATGATGAAAGCCATCTGCTTCCAAAGGCTATGGTTCAGAATTTCACTCAAAATGTTGTGCAATGATTCCAATTACAGATGCTGATATTCATGTGCCAGCGGTATAAAGAACATGAAAAGGCAGTCTCACCAGATCTGTCCAGAAATAGGTTCATCATAACTTCCCAGATTTTTGCAGACAACCCCAAAATCACAGCTGGCCACATCTCAGGCCACCCAAGACATTTCCACACCACCAGCTGGTATTTATATATTCCAAGGCATTAATTTTTTACTGTGGCTTTACAGTTCTGTTAACCTATATGACGCTTTAGGGGAAAAAATTGGTTGAGAATAAATCCTTAGGATCAAAATAAAACAGTAGAGATGGAATAACTAATTATATTTAAGGTAATCATAACAATAAGCTGGTACTTTGTCCAGTAAGTTCCGATACAATAAAAAGTTTTAATTATGAAAATACTATCAGAAAGTAGAATAGGTAGGTAGATAAAGAACAAGCAGAGTCTGCTTATAATGATATGGCATTCAGCTCAGTAGGATGGTTCTTATGTCCTTTTCTGAAAAAAATAAATGGCGATCCACTGAAAATGTGCACTTTCTGTGACTACATAAACAGATCCCTTTTAGCACTCATCTTCCATCTTCTTTAATATTCCTGTTTTCTTTCCCTCCTTGTTCTTTCTTCTTGGCTTTGTTAGACTGAGTTCCTTGCACTTGGAATCTTCTTTCGGGTTATAGAACAAATAAGACAAATTGGATTGTGCCCTTGACTTCCCACAGCAGATGCTATCAGAGAATAAACTCTCCTGGCCAGTAGCAGATTATCATCCCTTGTTTTTCACCCTTGCAGGACACACAATGAAGTGTTCTATGACAAGCACAGAGTGAGGAAAATCCACACTTCTTCCCACTGCTCTCTGGGGTAGCATGCAATCCAGCTGTACTAGAGTCCCTATATAGCAACTTTGTATATTAAATAGCTATGGATTTTTTTTACAGTTCAAAGGTTTCTGATCCTAAGTTTCTAGCTTTTTCTTTGGAAGAAAAGAAAGGCAAGGTGAAGCCAAATCTTAGTCTGAGGCTTGTTCAGGTTAAGTATGGAAGAACAGTAATGGAGAGCAAACAGCAACATACCAAAATATAGAGAAAGGCAGAATCCTAATTCACAACTGAATTTAAGAACTTAGATTAGGCAGAAATAAGAGGTCTTGCTTCAGAGGCATTCACATCATTTAACCCTCTCCATCAGCCAAGGAATGAAAACTGGGTTCTCATCTAGGCAGAGCTGTCTCACTAAGGGCCTACAGTTCATCCTCAAGTTAAATGCCATACTTATGGTGACTAGACCCCAGCCAAAAACACCTCAGTCAGAAACAGACAGCTCTAAATTAGCTGCACATCTCACTGATACATGTGAAGTAAAACAGATCAGAGCATAAAAGTTAAATTAATCTTGTAATTAAAGTCTATACAATGGCTTGGTTCAGCAGGCAAATACAGGTCTCATTGCGGAGAGCACACTAAGAGCTCATGGTACCCCCCTAAAAAAATCTAACAGCCTTCAGGTGCTGCAGAAGCATGGAGGAAAGGATGGAAACAGCACAGAAACATCATAATGCCTTTGCATATATAAAGGATAGAGCATACTTCAGATACTTCTTGCAGCACCAGACACTATATCCCATAAAAAAAAATACGATAGACTTGGTGAGAGATCACAGAAAAATAACAGAAATGGAAATGTGGTCTTGTGAAGAGAAATTGGAAAGACAGAAGATTTTCCCCTCATACAAGAAGGAATGAGAGGCAAAAGGAAAACATTTTACAGATTAATGTTATCATATAAAACAGCTCAGGGAAAGCAGATCAGGGGCTTCCACTATGGCTCTGGAAGGAAAAACAACAAGGCATTCACTGAAATTAAAAGGTGGGCAAGTCAAAACTGATAAAAGGAAATACCTTTTTATATTACGTGTAATTAAATTGTGGAACTCACTGCCAAAGGAAGTTGTTGAGACCAAAAACTTCACCAGATTCATCAAGAGATTGGATATTATATCAATATCGTGGATATCCAGTTATCATAATTAAAGAAAATAAAACTTTTTGGAAGAGATATTAAACCTAGTGCTTCAGGGCTTAAACTAGTCTCTCACAATTAGTGAGTAGGATCAGGAGATCTCTGTGGAGGCAGATTATTCTGCCTCTGCCTCCTGCAGGGTTCTTCTGTCACTCTTTATAGCATCTGGTTTTGGTTATATCAGATTGAGTAACAGACAAAATGGTTCTCCAGTCTGACTTAGTCAAGGATTCCTCAATACTTATTCCTCTATACTCCTCTGCAAGGAAGGTCTACCCAGAAGTGGGTGTTGATATGTGTTAAACCTTTGTGCGTGAGCACAGGATGGGGTCACAATTTGATCCTTGATCACATGTGAAGGGTATGTAAACACAAGATTGCACGCTTACAGGGATTGCTTTCCTCATTCTAGTGTGAGGTTTGCCCAGCACTTGAGGATTTTTTATTCTGCACAAAGATGCAAAACAGTCTTAAGAGATAGATAAAGAAGTTTTATTTAACAGCAAGGTAATCCAGATGATACATCAACGTGATTATGGTGCCAAAATAACAAAAGCCATGAAAAGAACAAATCAATACACAGGACACTCTAAGAAACATGTTTTGAAGTAGATCATTAAAAAGATGCCTCTTTTCTCTATTTCTTCTCACCTTGGTTTAGTTTTGCAGGGTTTCAACACAAATTCTCATCCCCATCCTGGCGTGGGCATCATGGAATCTGAGCACACATATAGACCAACCATGAGACAAGCAATTTATGGACTGCTTTCCCCAGAGAGATATCCTGTCCACTACACGTAGGTTAAACCTAAAAATCAGCTGCAGTGAACTCCTTTAATCTAGGGCTGGCAAGAGGGAGATGCCACTATCCTGGTTTGAGAAGACAGACAGCGGTGGACTACCAGTCAGTGGGAAAATACATCTTTTGTATTATTTGCATAGTACAAAATGGGGAGGAAAAAAGTTTTGGAATCAATCCAGACATAATTTTTACCTCTTTTTGAACCAACAATAATTGACCTAGTTTTACTCCAAACAATAGCTGACCATTGCAAACATAAGAGGTCTTCAGAAGCTGACTTTCCATCTCACCCACCCACCAAAGCTCTTTCTTTGGAGAATTAAATTGCCTCAGTATAAAGAATTCATACTAGCTTTATTTCTAGAACTAGAAACTTTTTTCACATGAAGAATAATTCCTTGATCTGCTATCTTTGGCACTTCTCCTAATCCTTACAAGCATTCATTATCTATTTTGTTTGGTTGGGTTTTGAGCTACATTTGGAGATATTATTGGCAAGTACTTGTAAATATACAGTAGCCTAGGTAACCCCTTCTTTTGTGTTTACCTTCACGCACAGGGTTACTTTAAGCTACCTCTGCCAGTGTGAGCAGAATTTAATAAAGTTCATAACTAGACATTTATTCAATTTTACCATCCTTGAAAGTAATTTCTTTTAAAAGAAGTAACTGAAGATACAAATTGAGAGCACTAAAGACAAAGGTTTTTACCCTTTGAGTTGCTATTTTAGCTATTGTCCAGATGAATTTAAAGATATAATTCTTCTCCCAACTCAGGCTTTTTTACTCAAGTTTTTCATTATTTCATTTTGAAAGCGTTCTGAAAATGACAGATAGTTAGAAAATTTCTTCTACCTCCTTGTAAAATATGGGCTTTTGAAAAAAATGGATCCAAAAAGTCAGGTTTTTGACAGTAGTGTTGTGACTAAAACATATTTCAAACTCCTCTTTGTTTAGTTTTAACTTTCAGTGTCTTATTTAAGTTCATATAAATGCCACAGGAATTCAGATTTCTATTCTTTACTCCCTTACACTCCTATTTTTCCCTTTTTGTCATCTTGTTTAAATCCCCTCCACCCCTATACACCCTACTCAAACAAGGGCAGAGGAGACAAACACTCTGTGAAAATAGTGGAAGGGAATGATTCCTGCCCTTTCTTATGTCTCCCAAGCAGAGAAATTCAAAATAATATGAGTGAGAAACTTATATTTGAGGTGATAAATAAGAGCAGTAGTAATAGCAATGCAAAACTACAGCTGAATAAATACATGAATATGTAGCTGTGCAAGTACTTTTAATTTTGAATATAAACTAATTTATACAGACTTCTCTGCAAGCCCCAAGCTTGCTTTCTCTGACCCAAGTGTTACTGTCAAAAATGCGAAATTTTATCCTGGAGTGAATTTTTATAACTGACTCATAACCCAGTGCTTATAGGGGTATTTTTAATGGGAATGCTGACACAGTTCCATCTATTCTAGCTCAGACAGTGCTACTCAGCTTCTTGTACATAAAACTCATTTAAATGCAGTGATGACAAGAGCTTGTATTTTCACAAGCCCTATAAAGATCAGTTCAAACAAATACCTGTTATCAGGCTATTCAAGAAAAGGAATGTGGGAGGGGGGGTTGTTTTAATGTTTTACTTAGTTTTGAAGTGGTTGAATGGTTCATCAACTCACTGAGTAGTTTCCTTAATCATTTTCTTTTTAATTAATAGACTTGTGAACAACCACAACTGCCTTGTGGAAACACTAAACAGATGACTAACTTGCAGTGAGCAATCTACTCAATACAGTCTGCCTTAATTTGAGCCATACATGCTGAAAAATAAAAGCATGGCAAGTATGCAGGTTATTGTACAGCTTTGTGTCTGCTTTAAGTTAAAACTAGTCCCTGGTGAGCAGAAAGCAGCAATCATAAAACTGAGAGGAACACTTTAGATTTATTGCCACCTGTTAGCATGACTTTGAGCCATGCAAGGGACATGCGTTATCAGCCAAGTTAGTGTCACAGTGCTGGTGCTGGTGGCCACCATGGCTGCAGAAAGAAATGGTCAAGTGTCAGCTCTGTGGACCAGAGCAGACATTAGCGCCTGATTACAGGAAAGATAGCACACTATCACTGTGCTCCTTCTGTCCTGTTTCTGGATAGGAACCATCTACTGGGGGTTCATTAGAAACCAGCCTCGAGGCAAGCCAGCTCTGTAAACTACAGCTGTCTAATTGGTTTTGCTTGTGTGCACTGTCTTTGCTTTCATAATGGGCAAAAGCAACACAGCCTTTCTAATTAGATTGTTAAACATAATAGCTGAATGGCACAGCAGTAAAGAATTTGCCCTAGTCTTTGTAATTCCAGAATAAGGCAAGCAAAGATCCAGGATTTTTCCGGCCCATTTCCCCCATCATCATATCCAATGGTAATGAGACTGGGTGGGTTTTTTTTCCTTAAAATAATGCAAACGATTGTAGGCCTTGCTAAAATCCAAAATAAATGTCAAAACAGAATTCCAGGAGCAAACACATCTCTCCCTTTATTCTGTTGTCTCTGCTTTCATTTGCTTCAAATGCTGAGGCTATGCACTAATTGGTGTCTTTGTTGGCAGTGAACACAGAGGGGAAAAAATGCACGGGCTTGGAAGATGAACTCTCCTCTCCGCCTGGAGGTGGTCCCCCTCAACCAAGGCTGAAATGCACTGGTACAGTGGGGAAAGCTCAAAAATCACCATTTGCTGCACCTGTTTTGTGTATTAAGAAAGGAATCCGATCTGTCAGTTCAGCACCTTTCACAGGATCTAAATTGGTTCAGAAGGAATAAGAAAGTTTCACAAAGCCAGTTTTCTTCTTAGTGCCTCAGATTCAAAGTTCTTGATTCTTTTATAGGTCCTTGCTGGTTTTCACATAAGGACTTTGTCAGCATGCTGAGCACATGCAGAAGGATGCAGAGAGGCCTCTGTTTCCATTTGCTTTCTATAGAGTAATTTAATGCATATCCTCACAGACATGATGTGGATATTTGGAAGGATTCCTGATACAGTTGAAGCTTTTCTCTTTTTTAACAATCATATTCTCTTTTCTTTTCCCATGTCTATCCTGATGAAAGAACCTCCATTGGATCCATAGGATAAACAGATAAGTGCACAAATAATCAAGTATTAAATAACTGTGCAATTTGTATTGATTCTAAGGTTTAAATCACTCTTGACAACAGGGCAGAGAAATGCTAGCATATTTTACCACAGTCTTCAAGTCATTCAGTGACTCTTTTGTCAGATACTCTTCTTGATTTTCTGATTAGAAAGTGGGAAAAAGGAAAATGGTTGCATAGATTAACCAAACATGAACTTCCCCATAAATGCTCTTTTTGAAAAGGTAAGTTCTTCAGTACTCATGCGAAGTAGTACTTTTTTCTGGAATAGCACAGAAACTGATGTTCAAGATATATAAAAGATGTCACGGGAAATAGCAAACTATTCAATGTGCAACTGCAGTAAATAACTGCAAGAGGAACCAGCTGTGCAACTTTCATGTGGGTGTCTCAAAGGAAACAGAAAATTAATAACAAAAGATAAGTGCACTACACTGAGCCTTTAGCATGTATTGCTCTCTACTGCCTTAAGCCTTCTGAGTCAAAATGAGTTTGATTTCTACACAGTGGCACTTCCTCATTTCTAAGGGTTGCACCTTGTTCTGCAGAATTTTCAGAACGAGAATTCAGAGAGGAATTGGTTGAACCTCATTTTGCACAGTCTCTTTCTATTTTGTCATGGTCACATTGCCCTGTATTACCAGAAGCACTCACGGCAAATAAAACTAATTTCGTTTCCAAATTTGGAGACTTTTTCCTTCTTTTTTATCTATAAAATATGAGTTTATATCATACAACTCTTTTAGTTCTTGGGAAATTGCAATGTCTAGGTAATAACTGTAAATAGTAAATACTGAAAAATTTTGGATTAATATACTAGAGAATCCCAAAAAGCAAGTTCTTTTCTGTAAGAGATTATTTCTGAATATGAGAATGACAAGTAGGTACTTCTAAGCAATTTACATTAATTCCTTATCTGCCTTTCCCCTGGGTCATCCAATTGTGATATAAACATCATTTTAATAAGTAGATATGAGTCTATCACAAATGTATTCACCAACCAAGATCTCACCAGAATGGTAACACCTAATTCCAAAAATTAGGTTCCTAAGATCTTCATTAAAGACCGTCTTCATAAAATGGGTTTGAGAGACCTTAGGGGGTCATTTGATGTTTTTTACTGTAACATGAGGTTGCTCACGGGTTTTTTCTGCAAAATTTTGATTATCTCTAGGGATGGAGTTTTCACAGCATCTCTAGGCAATTTGCACCAGTGTTAGACAATCCTCACGGTGAAATTTATTTCCTGATATCCAATATTTTCTTGTTTTAAATTTTGTGTATTTATTCTTTATCATGCTTTTGTTGTGCCTCCCCAAAAGAAGACAGCATTAAGGTCTGGCTTTGCCTTCTGTCCTTCAGACTGAGCAAAAAAGGGTTCTCAGGTAGTCCTTGTACATCAAGGACTTAGCAGCTAATCAATCTCTGTAAGTCCAGGTGATAAACTGGACTCATTCCAGTACTTTGGGCTTAGTCTCATCTTGGGGAGTTCGGAACTGGACATAAGCCTTCAGATGTAGTCTCAGAAGTATGGAAGAAAGAATATTCTATTGACTCAGTTTGGAAACTTCACTCTCATCAGTTCAAGTCATCCACCAGGACTCTTTGTTCTCTTTTCAAAGTTGCCCTCTCCCCAGCCTGTCCTGTTGCATGGGACTGTTCTACACCACACTGGAAGAATTTACACCTGCCCTTATTGAACTTCCTGAGTTTTCTGTAAGCCCACTTCTCCGGTGTCTTAAGTGTGTTTCTTCCTTATTCTTCTCACTGCTCATAAGAGAGAAACTTGCCTTCCCATTACCGGTGTCCATGGCTGCTGGGGAAAACCTTCTATTAAAAGTAAGTGAAGAGTTTTCTCTTTAGAACCTGCTGGTAACTTTCCAGGAAGTTCAATAAGACCTTTGTCCAGGAAAGTCCCACCTATCTGAAGCACAAACCCCGCAGGAAAGATTGAGGCAGGAACCAGGAGGACCTGTGTTGCCTATATGATGTATTTGGTCTGCAGGGTCTGGGAGGAATGTGCCTTAGTAAGCACAGAGGGGGCAGGAAAATGAGAACTCTTCCCAAAGTGGCCAGAATTTAGAGAGCCACACCCTGGAAGCTGTAGCACACCCTGGAACATGCATGAGCTATTAGACACTACTAGACAAGAGAAGAGAAGCTGGCACCCGCTTTCGCCTGTTTGGGTAGACGTTCATCAAATGGGAGGAAAATGTGTTTAAAACCATCAGCTGCTACTGAAGAATTCTTGTTGATTGCCAAGGATCACCACAATTTAGCAGTGAGACCTTTTTACTGCAGAGTATAAGGCAGTCAGACCAGAACGCTTCTTGTGGAAAACGAAGTTGGAAAATGAACTTGAATTCTGCTCATTTACATTAGGCTGTATCACAAAATTTATTGAGAACTGAAAAAAGAGAGAGAGAGAAACAGAAGTTTAGCAGGACTGTTGTCCAGGACCTTCCAGCATCGTGCTTTTTCATTAGCAAGTGCCAGTTCTCAAGACCAAATAATATTGTGGCACTGTGTCTGTTTTTACAAAACTCTGTAGAGATTTTCTATACTTAATGAGGCAACAGGTGACAGGCGACCTGATATGGTAGTGAGCAAATATTTTTCCATAAGAGGCCCATGCAGAAGATAACTACTCAGACTTGATTCAGGTTCTTTCTTCTTGATCCAATGACATGAAGTGAAACAGGCCCAAAAGCAGACACAAACCCATTTGTTAGGGCACTCACCTACACTAAGTAGCCTTGATTCTTCAACGTGAATCAAACAAGACAAGAGCTTGGCTTTCCCCCAAATGCTCTTCAGCAGATGCTTTAGGCAGAAGCCTACTGTTCTGGGTAAGATTCTCACAAATTCCAGAATTTCAAAGAGTGTTTCTACTTTACTTGTAAGTAAAATGTAACCATTGTTCTCTGGCCAGACCCAGACACAGATTCTGCCAAATTTATAGGAGACAACAAGGCTGGAATTCATCGCATTTAACCCCAAGCATGCTCTTAGTCCATGGAAAGAATAAGGCTTTTCTGAGGTGTGATACATCTGGTCTTTCTTAGATACCTCAGGTGAGATTTCTCTTACCAGATGTTCTTATGTCCAAGCTGGTCTCCCAAGCCAGTGGACCAAAAAATACAGCTCTAGAGCACGATTTGGTTCATTCTGAGGTAAATGTCTAAAATTATCTAAAATTGTTCGTTTCTTCCCACTTACTATAAGCAGAATAAAGAAGAACAGATCAGGGTTAAACACCTTTCTCATAGATATCTGATGCTGGATGCAATGAATTCTACCCTAAGAGGAAAACTTTGTGTCCATTTTCATTTGAAGTTATGGCTCATATCCAGCTTTAATGAAGAGAGGGCGAAAACAGGAATTTAAGAGAAGTGTGGGGTTGCTATCTTGGCTTTTGCAGGCTTTGGAAGAAAACCTATACTGTGTTCTTTCTTAGGTTATGTACTGAAACATATTACTATGCTGTCAAAGATTAAATAATTAGTAGAGCATGGTCAAGATCAAAAGGCTGCTCCATGTCATAGCTAATTTGAGAGTTACCACAAGTATGACAAGTAGTGATTCCTGCTGGTCCAGTACCTGCTGTAGCCAGCCATGTGGGTTCATGTGAGTGAAATGTAATACGTTCACATTGTGTTTTAATTCAAGTTGTCATAAGGTGTTAATTTAAGAACTGAATATATTTTTACCACTCCTCATCTCCCAGTTACTATTAACATAAAAATGAATAATGAGCCTCTATTCTAAGCAAGAATAGTTAAACACCTGGCCAGTGACCTCTCAGACACCAGTTTCAAAAAAAGCATATGCAATAAAAAGCTTCATGCTGATTCTACGCACAGTTTTATCAGAAAGTAGTCTAACAATGCTGTTACTGCATCTTGGCGGAGGGGGTGATTTTTTCCTTCTTTTGTTTCTTTCTTTTCTCTCTTTTCCTCTTCTTTTTATTTTCTTTCTTTCTTTCTTTCTTTCTTTCTTTCTTTCTTTCTTTCTTTCTTTCTTTCTTTCTTTCTTTCTTTCTTTCTCTCCATCTCCATCTCTGTCCCTGTCTCGCTCATATTTGGCATATTGAGGACATCTATCTATGTATTCTGTAAGAATCAGTATCTTTGTTATGCAGCAAACACAGAAAATGACTGATACAAAGAAGAATCATTTTATTTGGCACTATTCATAGATTTGAAAAGCAGTAAGCAAGAACATTGTATTACTCTGATGCAAAAAAATTTTTCATTCTGTGCCAGTGACTCATGCATCAATGCCTTGATATGCATAAGCTGAAACATTCAGCCCCAAATTAACCTTTGTATCTTGCTGTGATCTATCCACCTTCCGTGTTAACCACAGAGGTTATTTGTATGGAATACTGTTCCTACCCACTTCCCTGTAAACACTTTTGAATCCACATGCTACAAAATATAGTCTTCAACTTCTAGAGCCTGATTTGGATGTAGGACTGACATAGCCTGATGTCCAGAAGTGAGAAGAACTTTTAATTTCTACAGCTTTATTAATTGTATTTGTATGCTGATTGTTTCGCCACACCAGTACTAACCAACATGGGAAGATCTGAACCACAGGAATCACAAGTTCCACTACAAGGTACGTCAAGCTACACCTGACTTTGAACTATTCAAGGTGAGAACATTGCACTTAGTTTTTCAGAAGCTGTCTTATATCTCCTCTCTTTGCACAAAATTAAACTCCACCAGAAAGGTAGCAGGCTCGCATATCACCCAGAAAGAGTTGTTTACAGTTTTTCCTTCATCTTCTTTCTCTATTCCAAAGCTGGAGGTCTCTTTTTTCTTCTATTTTATTTTTTTTAATCCATCTTTTTTTATACTAGAAGGATCTTACAACTGCCTTAAACCCCTCTTTTCTTCCATATTCCTCTTAGATACTGTACTCTCTATCACATAGTCCTGATGTATGACTGCAAGATCTTCCAATAGACTCTCTTTTTACCTTTGTTCCAGCAATGATTTCAGCTAAAATTCTGTTTAGGAATTTTTCAATAAATATTTTTTGGCCTCTAACAAATATAACAAATCTTCTGCTTTTCATCATATTGTCCCAGTAGTGATTGAATGTAGCAGAGTCAGACCTGCATGACTCAAGACATTATCTTTTATTAGCTGAATTGGGGAAAATATCAGATTCAGTTTGAATCTTGAAGGGCACTAAAGGGCAAATTAGGCAACTTGCTTAAATGCCTTGTGTTATTCTGCAGCAAAATTCAAAATATCTTACATTTGTTAGTCATTTGCTATGCTGCTTGAATCTGACCATATGCCAGAGCATACAGACAAAAGAAGAAAAGTGTCTGAAGGCCAAGAACATATTTCTGGTCAAAATAAGAGGTAGAAGAATCCACTTACCAACTACCACAACTTAGTGCTTAGGGCACTGGCCTACAAGGCTGGAGACCTTGATCAAGTCCCAGACTGATTTTTTTCTCTCTGATTTACCAAAGAAAAGAATCAAAGACCTTCTGTCTGTTTGACCCTGGGACTGAGCCTTTTGAAAACTTCAGTAAAGAGGAAAATTATTGTATATCTCAAAGGAGGAATGGTTGTAGACCCTTACATCACTTTTCCTATTTTTTGATTTTACATTTTAGAACTCTAAATACATATTTATTTTGTAAACTACGTCCTATTTGACATAAGTGAGATGCTCAACTTTCAGGACCTATAATGGCAGCTAAACTTTTTCTGCCTTCCCAGATGATCTTCAGTCAACTTCTTGCCTTCTCTACTGTGAATGCAATGAATATTCAGAGTTTGAGGATTTCACTTTTACCTAGATGTCCTTTAGCTATCTTTCTTCAGTTCAGGGCTGGCTTTTAACTGAGGTCCAAAGTTTATTGGACTTTACTGTGAGCTTTTGTTTGCTTGCGAATTTGATTATATTATTTTTAAGCACAGTATCACAGAGGGTCCAGAGGAAGCTCCTCCTTAGACATTCCCTTTTTACTCTTTCGTATGTCTAGATTTGCATCTCATTTATGACGGATTTCCAGTTCCAGTGGTGACAATGAAAGTAAAATTAAATTAGCTCTCATTAAAAGGGATTCAGTATTGCCAGAGACACTGCTGTGAAGGGCATCTGAACCATGATTTTCTTGGAGAGCAGGCCTGAAGATGCTGTCCCAGATCACACAGAAAGAAAACTACGCGTATGTCATAGCCTTCTGTGGAAAGTATAACTTTTCAAACTCCTGTAAATTTAAAAAAACATGAACTTTATTTTGAAATCATAAGAAATATCAGTATTATTGGAGTAACCTCAGCTCTTCTCTCTCCTATTTTAAGGATGTGAGATTTCTGTGAAGGGAAAAAGTAACAACATGACAATTGTTCATGTAGTGGCTTATTTTTGAGAGAAAGTACACGGATATTCTCCAGTTTTGTAACTGTAACTCAGTTTTATGAACTTCATCATATAGTCATTGTCTTTATTGCATTTAGACTAAGGATTTTTGTGGGTTTTGGCTTAGACATGGATGAAGGATGGTCAAAAGTGAATGATGGTCAAAAGCAACATGCTCTGTTCTCAGTTCTTCAGTATCAGCTTGACCAAGGTCAGAATTCGCCTGTTTGGCCCCACTGACATTAACAGGACAAAGCACAGAGCATAGTAACAGGACTGAGAGAATGGGCTCATTCTGCTCTGAAGTTTCCAGCACAGCTGTGTGGGGCAGAGGGAGAAGAAGGGAGTGGCAGTGGTGTCCCCTACCATGGCAGCTACCCAGGCTGTGCAGCAAAGGCCTCCTGGGTGGCCAGCGGGAGGACCAAGCTAGAGCATGGACACATGAGTGCCAGGAACAGGGCAAGGGGGCTGTATGCCTGCTGAAGAGAAGCCTCTCTCTGTCCATGCCCTGTCAATAAGGAGGATTTAAAGGATGGAGGGTGTGTGAAGGACTCTGCTTGCACTCACACCTGGGCGACGAGAGAAGGTAGGAATGGGCAATGGGATTGGAGGGGCATCCTAGAGCTGGGGAAAGGCCCCCAGGGCATGAAGGTGATGAACAACCCTTTTCCAAGGGAGGTGACAAGGGACACTGCCCAGAGCAAGAGGCTGTATGGAAGGCTCTGGGTGGCCTAGGATTCCACCACAGCCCCCAGGGCTCAGCCCCTGTCCCACCAAGAGAGGCAATGGGGAAGGCTCCAGAAAGGCTGAAGCAGCCTTTCCTGTGTGCTGGGCCGTAGCACATCCTGTGTGTGTGTCTGTGGGATCAGCAGGTCCAGGCCAGAGCTCAGCTTGGAGTAGACAGTGCAGCCCAGCACTCTGTGATGATTTCTTATCAGCGTTATTATTTTGGAGAAAAATGTATAAACACTCATGTGCACACTTCATTATGAAGTATCAGTTAGCAATCTATTTTCATACAAGTTTTCTTCCTCATGTGTAAGCTATTAAGTATGATTGTTTAAGGAAGTTGATTGGAGTTCCTAAATATTCCTGTCATATGCTTTTGGGGAGATTTTTTCCCTAGGCCTAAAATCACGTATCAGAATTTACAGCATATGCTACATATAGTCTTGGCAAATAGGACTGTGGGGAAGAAATCATAGTGCAATAATTCATTTTTGTTTTCCCTCTTGTTTCAGTGATAGCACTGACACAAATTACAAAGGAAATATGACTTCGAGTAAGCATTTCTGTGGGTCAAAATGATATTTAAACACTTTTAGGTCACATTAGGGAATGTATTTCACCAAGGATTTTGTTTTTGTGTTTCTGTATGAGTGCACATTTGTGCACAAAAGTGTTTCTCTGTGGGAGTGGAAAGCCCGTGGGGATGTTTTTTAGTGCATTAGGTGGGGGTCTATCACAGCAAAAGCTTGCTAAGGAGACTCAGTCTTTTGTAATTGAAGGCTACACTCCTGCTGCATCTTGCACTGCTGTTCCAGGCTGCACAGGTTACTGGATACAGGGACATGGTTATCACAGTCCAGCAAAACAACATCTGCTAGAGTGATTAGAATTACATCACTGCTGGTGAAGAAATGTTTGCAAAACTCTTTGAAGATTAAAAGTCATATTCACAGGATAATTGATGCAAAATTCTAACAGAATTACACAGAGTCCTTAATACCTCTTCTTCGATGCCAAATACCTTATCAAAACACCCAACACCTTGTTAGAAACGTAGGTGTAAACGTGTCTGTTTTGAAAAGACAGTTGAATACAAACCAGTGAAATCAGGAGGGTGGCCATTTCAGTTTACAGAGCTTGGTTCAAATGGCAGAGGGTGGATTCATACAGCCACATGCCCAGGGTTGTGTGTTGTCACATTATTCTCTGTGCCTATCTGGTTCCCACAGAATACCACAGTGTGTGTGCGTAGGGACTTGCAAGGCACATAAAATGCAAGCAGCTCTTTGCAGGTCACATGGTGTGGTTTCTGGTTTTGATGCTATGTGAGAATGTAGCTGAACTGGGCAAGGGACCCCAGAGCTGGACTTTGCAATCCTCCAAAACACAGTCCTTGTGTACTGGCAGACGCGAAGCTTGACCACCCAGGCACTGAGGACTGAAGCACAGCGAGAAGCTACAAACACAGGCTCCAGCTGGAGATCCAGATAAGCTTACATCACAGAAGAAGGAGCTGTTCTGAGAACAGTCAAAGCACTGAAGTCCAGAGACAGCACTTATTGACAGCTGCCCAAAAAAAGCAGAATAACACACTTGTGTGCCATGAAGTTCAGATGATGTTCTTCCAACCTCCAACCTTTGTGTGTGTGTGTGTGTGTGTGTGTGTGTGCACTCACATTGCATTATTTCATTTAATGACTGAGGGAAAGGATGCCTGAAATTATGTTTTATTATACTCTTCTATAGAAAAAAAAAATCAGAGAGGGAAAAGAGAAAAAAAGAAGTCTCTGTTGCTGTGACCAGTGTTTACTGATCCCTGAAATGTGACCTTCCTAAAATAAAATACAAGTTCTTAACAGTGGCCCTGGATATGACATGGTTATTGTAGAACCAATCCACTGTGAGCACAGTAATAGACTAGAATTTTTCCAGCTGCCGTTTTCATTATCAGAAAAGCAAGGCTTAATACCAGCAGAACACAAAACCTTAGCATGTTTGTTGTACAATACCCTGAACAAAATCCCCAATCGCTTGCTATTTCTCACACTGGAAAACATTTATTGAATATAATCTTCCCTCATGTGGAGCAGCCACGATCTCAAGCAGGGAATTTAGGATTTACAGTGCCGAGCCTTCAGGAAATCTATAGCACAGTTTGGAAGAAAAACCTATCGTCTTTCTAACTCCTAATATTTTCTTTTACTTAAATTTTTGTCTCCTTCAGGTACTCATGAGGTTTTAATACTTGTCTAGTCCCAAATTTACTCATCAAATTTCCAAGTATTTTGTCTAAATTAACTATCTTGGATGAGGAAAGCCTGGCATTTCCAGAAGATAACTGCCTACTGAAACAACGTCCCTTCAAGTGTAATGAACACTTGATTAACACTTGCACTAGTGTCCTTGATTAGGGATCCTAAAGATCTTGATTAAGTTTTTTACCCTTCAGTTATAAAAGAGTTTTAGAGAACTAGTCATGCATAGCATCAGGTGAGATGTATGTTACCTTTCCACCCTTCTGCTGAGGTTGTGAGCAAACTTTCGTAGTTTCTAAGCTTACACTGGCCAAATAACTCCTCAGACAATACTTCTTTTGCTTATTCCATTCCATTTATACCTGAATTATTCACTGTGTTGCACTTTATAAATGTTTACAGTTGATATGTGCTAAAGGGAACAAATAACAATTTGCCTGCTATGAATGTGGGCTTGGCTGCCAACTCCAATACCAGCAGTACAGAGAAAAAATTTCTTTACTTTCCTCTTCAGGACATTGCCGGGAAATCAGTGATTGGTACGGGAAGAACATTTTTCTGCTGAAAAGTAGTATTCAGTGCATAAGCAATTCACATTGCAGAGGAACTTGAAGCTAAAAAAAATGTTGATTTAGGAAAAACTTTTATAGAAAACTGTACAATAATTGTAGCTATTTTTTTCTCTAAATTTTTGTTCTCATAAAAAATTCTTTCAACATTTTTTATATTAGAACTAATTTTGTCAGGAAAAAAAACCAAACAGAAATAGAAAACCATAAAAAATATAATGCCTAAACAAGGAAGAAACTTGGGGAATTATGAAATGGTTTTAAAAATGTTGGAATTTTGGCTTTAATACTGGGGGAGAAAATCTGTGTCAAAATTTCTTACAAGAAAAAAATTGTTCGAGATTGTTTGAAATGCTTTGAAGACTGAGAAAACATGAGAAGCAGATCTGTGTACTCAGGCTGACTGATGGTTTTTGGATTGAAACTGCTGGTTTTTACTCAGTATCATATCATTGCCATCTGGAATTATTAATCTGTAGGATCTCTTCACAGTTTTGACAAATGTAAGGGCAGATTCCCAGGCTGAAAAGCACCAGGGTGTCTCTGCAGCCCATTGGGACAGCCTCAGTCTTATCCCTCAGAACATCTTTCCATGTGGACTAATTAATACCGAGGAAGAGATAAACATCCTTGCTCCTGTAGTTAGATGAGACCAGTCCAGGAACTGGCAGCTACCACAGAGGAGCTGACACTTTGGGATTTTCTAAGGTGTGGTGGGAGACTTTTCCCAGCAGGCAAAGCTTCATTTTAAATCCCTACAAAATGGAATAAAGTCATATTCAGCATGAACACTGCTTATCCTAATTCAGTATACAGTTTGTATATATAGCTTCATATTCATCATGTCAGAGATGGTAGTGAGGACCAATAGTAAGATCAAATCAGACTTCTCTGTCTGAGCTCAATGATTAATTCTTGCAGCATAAAGGAATCTACAATGCAAGTCTCCTGAAAGCTACCTTGTAACAAGCAGAACCCTTTACAGATATCACTATCATTACAAGCAGGACAGGTATAAAGCTCTTCTGAAGTCATTGGAGCGAATCTCTTTCCTTGCTCCACTTCAGTCAGGTACTGCTTGCACCTGCAAAGACAGAAAGATGCTTTTGCATCCCATGAAGAAATGTTTTCCTGTAATATTCTAGGTGGGATCCTCCCACTGAGGTCACAGAAGAAGTTTTCATCATGTCCTTCTTCTGAGACACTCAGAGTAGAGATAAGCAACATACAACAAGAGTCATAGCAGTAGTATTCTATTTCAGTATACATGAACTCACACCTGCCAAGGTGTCACTGATCTCCTTTCATTTATTTTTGAGCCCCTGTGCTGAGATACCAAAGCAGGACAGGTAAATATATAGAGCTACTCATAAAGAGAAGGCAGCACTCGTTGAGATAACATGTCTTTCAAGAGCAAAGGCGCAAAAACCTTTCTTTCATCTTGATTTTTTAGGGATTGCAGAACCTTGATGTTTTTACAGTGACGGACTTAGCCTGGGGGTTGAGTGCATATGCCAGTCCTGCAAGAGAAGAGAACCTATTCCAACTTTCAAACACAGTCAGCACAAATTTTGCCCCATAGTACACCAGCTCCCTGTACTCTAGCTAACTCATTGGAAGCAAACTGTGGAAGCCTTACACTGCCCTCAATGAAATGCTGGATACACGGCACAGGTGCCATCCTTGCACTCTCTGAGGATGCAGACACCAACCTCTTGCTTGGAGGTGGATATTTATACTATTCCAAAGCACTAAAGCAGTGTGAAGGGTCTGGCATCTATGGTTGAGAGATACCAGCAGCTGTGTTTTCTCTGACTCTGGACTGTCCCAGCAATGAGGCTGCTTGACAGCTTGCTTTAGAACTGTGTTTTTAACTAGAAAAAACACAGTTCCACTTTTTTTTTTTTTTCCTGAGAACATGGCACTATTCTTAAAAAAAAAACCCACCTTGAAAATGGAAACTAAACTTCACAGAAATCTTCAAAATCTTGCTATTTTTGGCTGAGTACCTCAGTGAGAATAAGATAATCTTCACTTTGGGCTGTGACTTTAAAAGATGCAGCCCAAAGTAGCAAATGATATACTTATTACCTGACCTCTCTGGAAAATGAGCTACCAGGGAAAAAAAGCTGCTTATGAGCCACAAAGTCCCTGCCTAAACACTCTTAGGGAGTTTGGACAGAAAGAGGCCTTCAGGGCTTGGCTTTGGAACATACACACACCTCCAGAAAGGAGAAAAACGCATCAGGAAAAAGCATGTGAATTTTATGTAAATAATTATATTCAGTCTCCCATGTTTGAACATTTATACTAATGTGAAAGGCTTTCTTGAAGCAGAAAGTGATTACCTGGTGTGTTTTGGATCCTAACCCAAGGGAATACACCCCCTACGATCACACAGTAAAATCACATCCCTGCTGTTAATGGCTCCCTGCACAAAGACCCTCTTGCACAGTCTCCTGTTGCACTGCAGGGAGAATTCGGGACTTGGACTCAGAAGCACATGAATTCTGTTCCAGAATCATGATCCTTTTTCAGCTGGCTGCTGCACTGATATAGTCACAATTGCTGTGCAACTGAAGTGTGCTGGAAAACTTCCCCAGTTTGATTATCCCTTCCAGAGCTGGTGAAAGCATGCCTTTTTTTTTTTTTTTTTTACCAAGTTATCCTGTTTAATCAGGACTAAGTAAACATATTACACACTAATAATAAAATCACTGGAAATTCTCTACTTAATCTCTGTGATTTTCTTTTAAAGGACTCAAACAAAGACCAGCAGGATCTCTAATCTTATGATCAACAAAGTTACATCACCAGCAGCCTCTGTTTTGTCTGTTTACAGATCAGGCTGATGTTGTTAGAGGGTGGTGACATTAACTGTTACTGTATCAGTAGATAGTGCAATTGCGTTAGGCAGCCCCAACTTTGCTGTCACTTCTGGTTGCAATTGCTTAGAGGAAACTCCAGAGATTATTTTTAATACCACAAGACATTGTTGTGGCTAAGTTTGGAGCAGCAGATCACAGAGTTGCCACTGAAGATGGCATAGGAGCCTTTGCTGAAGCCTCCAGTCACGCAGGAGAAGCACACCAGCAGCAAATGCTTTTTGCCAGTGCATGACCTTCCTCTGGGCCAGGCGACCCCAGCTAACTCAGTATGGAGAGAGGAACCAGAGCCAAGGAGTTCAGTCTTATCCCCATTCGTTGGACATGATGTCCCTCCAGCCAAAACTTGTTCCTCCACCCTCATACTCTGCCTGGTTCCAGGGCAACCCTGGGTGCAGGCAGATAAGGATGCAACTGGCATTGCAAGAAGCCACTCACCAGCCCACAGAGAAGGCACCCTGGGACAGGGGCTGCCTGTCATCTCAGCTGCTGCACGGCTGCAGCATCACCTCCCCTGCCCCCTCCACAGGCTGTGGCCTGGAAAGAGCCACAGCTGATTATCATCATGCCTCCCACATAAGAGGGATGTGCTGGAAGGAGCATTACTCCAGCCAGCCTCCCACAGCTCCTTGCTTGAAGTCAAAAGCCCGATCTAACCCTTAACAAACACGAATAAAAGTGTTAGGGAAGGAATTTTAATTGGCCAACCCTGTAAATGCTTTGAAGATGCTGTGTCATTATTGACTAACTTTCAGCACACCTGAGCCAGCCAGAGGGCAGTGATGTTAGTTTTGAACCCAGGATATTACTGTTACTGTGTCCTAGCACCCCACTGTTAAACTGCATCATCTCTTTTCATTGATAGATTTGTTGTGCCTCACAGTGTCAATAAAATCTTGCCTTGCTTCTGCACTGAGTTCACAGGGAGGGTTGGTGCTGGTTTCTTCTCATACCTCTGCCTGGCACCGTTCCACCACCAGCACATGGCTCACCCACATGCAATTTTGAGCACCCACAGAGCATAGCAGTGTAGATAACCACCCCCTCTATCCCACTTCTTCCCAGGAGTCCCCTCCCTGCCCTGAGCTGAGCAACACTGTGTGTTGTTTCTCCTCCATGTAGCTGCCAATGCATAAAAACAAGTGGGAAACAAGGACAAGACAAGGAAGAGTTCATTTTAACTGACATGAAATCAGAAGTCATCCAAATAGGAACTTGAAAGATGCACACTGAGCCCAACAAAATGTTCCATATGGCATTCAGGTTGTTAGTATTTTTCAGACAGGATAAGTTAAATTCATAAAGAGCTACTACACATCCTCATCACAATGCTTTCCAGCAGACATGAGAACTGTCTTTGTATCCTCTGCTGAAGGAGGTCAGAAACTCCATGTCTCAATCTTTTCAGGTGACCTAACCATAAGATGTGGAGAGCTTTGCTCTTTTTTCCTTTAGAAAAGGTCCTTTTAATTAAAAATAAATGACATCTGATACTTAGGTGTCTGATGCCCTTTGGCTCCTATGTGATCACACTAAAATATTAGGAATACTTTCACCAGAAAATAGAACATATGACAAAGCCCAGAGGAAGAAACCTTGAAAGAGATAATTTTCTTCTTCCATAAGGATGTACACAATTAAATTTAAAGTTTTTGCACGAAAGTAAATGAAATATTATTTATGGAAATTCTGCTGAAATTCATAACTGAAAACATCACTGCTTTATATTTTTGGTTTTCGTTCTGCATTGTTCATGTGAAGGACCTTTTTAATGGCCAGTTTTAAACATCCAGGAGACAACAGCAAGCTTTTATTACACTCATTAGCAGTTCCTGAACAGTTTCTTTCAGCCTCCAACAAGAAATTTCTTCTCTGCTTTTAAATCACAAGTTAGAAATATTTGAGACTCATTTTTATTCCCTTCTTCTATCCTAGCTGTGTAGCCAGTGGCAGTATGCAGTAAGTGTAACAGGGATAACCACTGATAGAAGCAACTGCAGTGGGAACAAGGGACTGCCTTGGCAGAAGGACAGACATCCCCCCCATGCTTGAGGGAAGGGTTCCAGCACCCCTGGCCCCACCAGTAGTCTGTCCCTGAGAGCAGCCCAATCCACATGAGGGTGACAGTTTCAAAACAGCACAAAAATAATTCTACCCTTACAAGAAACTATTTTCATTTGTACATCCCCGTTTCAATAAGGGCTTTAGGAATGCTACGCCTATTCCTCTAAACATCAGTAGGCGATATATGTGCTACCCTGAGACACTGAAATGCCTGAGTAAAAATAGTCTGTTGAATGAGAGACCTTCCACAAATGAATTTTCTAATAGCTTTGATATTGTTGTCAGCACAGATTTCATGGATGAGCTGAAACTAGCCTGAACTTGCTGTGCCACCCAAGTTCATCAAAAACTGCAGGAGCAGCTTGGATGGGGAGCATAGAAAGGCCCTAAAGGTGATTCCCACCACCTTTAAACCTAGACCAGTTGTCCAGAACAGACTCAGTGGTCTCTTTGTGGTTTGCCATCATCTGGAAGAAATAATCTGAACCATCACAGTTCCCAGACATGAGACTTTGCAGAATAGGTGAGAGACAAGTGTACAGAATCCAGCAACATCAGCCTGAGAAAGTTCAGGTTGGATGTTTCTTTCAGACAAGCACTTCACATACATCACGACCTTCAGAGACTGTAAACTCTTATCCTGTTGAGGTTATTTAAAATCAAAGGCCAGTGTGCCAGCAGCTGCACAAGTGAGGAATGCCTAAGAAAATAAATACCAGTTAGAGTGCTATTTAATGCTGTTAACGGCAGTGGGTGGAGGCTGGAGGGCAGTAGCTTTTAACAGGTTTTATTTAAAAGACTAACTCAGTGTGGTTGTCACGACAGTTGTCTTTGTGACTGCAGTTGTATTGCTAACAGATGGAAATCTGGCAGCTTTTTCTAGTTTATGCAGATGCTTTGCAGAAGGAATTACCATCCTAAGTGATTCTAACGTTAACCTGGCACAAACCTTTCTCCACTGTGTTAATAAACAGAACATTCTAAGGCTGTTCTGCTCAAAACAGTCAGAATGTTCGGCTGTGCCTCTCTTTCAATCTCTTCTCTTACTCTTACAATTTAGCTTTAAAATTCTTTTGCATAAAACCTGTTACTCAACTGAGAGTTGGATATGTAGCAAAAGTCAGCCTAGTGCTCAAAATACCCGTTTTAATTATAAAATTACCTACCAGGTTGTGTCTTCATTAATGAGCTAAGCTTGTGGATGGTCTTGTTCTTGAAAACTGGCATTCAGTACAATAGCTAACAAGAATGATTTAACAAGAGAAGTATCTAAATTGGCAATCATTTAAAAGGACTGAATAATATTCTTAATAGCTGTGTAATGTTTCATCTTTTTGCTTTGATTGGCAGTTTTTTAATTGTTAACACTTTTTTCAAACTGGCAACTCATTGCCTCATTCTAATCTGCAGTAAGCCCTACAGTGTTACACACAAATGCGAGTGCTAAACAGGCTCAGAAACAACACACCACTGAGACATTTTGAGGAATTTGGTGTATTTAATGGATCTCTGTTCCTTATAGTAGATTTTAGGAGATCAGGAGAACATATGCTTTGTTTTTCCTCTTGACAGTTTGAAAATGTGGGTGCTGTAGAGCTTATTGGCTAAAATTTATTTGTGTAATCAATGCCCTGATCATCTGAGTGAAAGGGGTACTTGCTACTACAGCTATATGTCTTGGAGATTACTGATCATGTGCATCCACACTGTGGGTCACTTGAACAAAAGGGCAAAACTTTGGAAACCATTCCCTGTTTCCATATGTAAGACTTTGACCATCTCTATCTGAAGGCAGTAGTCATATAACTGTAAGGAACAGGGACAAAAACACATGATATAGAGACATGCAGGACATTGGAGCATTTCAGAGAAGGAGTCAAAATGGTTTTGATTTTTTTAACAGTATTTGCACAACTTATGAGCCATCTTTTGGGTCTAAGCATTCTGACTTGAACCAAGAAAGATACCTTCCCTTTAATAATGCGCTCACCCTAGAAAACAGAAGAAATAGATCCTAAGCTTAGATGCCATATTCAGGCAGGTCAGATCTTTCCATGGAGGCTTTCAAATGCCTTTTTTCTTTGGCCATTTTCTTTACCGGGCACCAGACACTTCCTTTTGGAGACATTTTCTATCATTAACTTAGGAATTAGGCACAAGTCAGTTTTCTCAAGAGGATGACCATCTTTTTTTCCAGAAAGCCTGAGTAACCTGCAACCCAGAATTGTCTGCCCTTTCAGAGTGCAGGCTGGTGGCAGCTTCAACAGTGCAGTAGCCTTCTCAGCAGCCCCGAAGCATGGATACACACCATGGGCAGAGAAGAGAAGTGAGTGTTGGTTGCAGTATAGGAAGAAAGTTTCCAGGCATGTGGCTCAGGCTTTAGTGAAATGGCAGCTGTTATAGAGAGGAGAGGAGATGCTCTAGCAGGGTAGGTGTACTTACCTTCTGCTGCTTTTTGGCCCAAAGCATATTAGTCTCTGTTCTTTTTCCCTAGCAATCAAGTGAAAAGAAGTCTCAAGTTGTGGTGACTAAACATGTCCTGGAACTACTTGTAAGTAAAAAATTTCCATCTCCCTCCTGAGGGATCCATATAATTTTTCTGGATCATGTTTCTGAAGGGACCAGATCATTTGCTATTTCTAGTTTATTTATACAGACTTCTCTGTCAGGACACTTCACCTGCAGAACACCAAGAAAAGGACACATTTTTCCTTAAATCACTCAAAGTTTAACATCCAGTGTCCAAGACAACTTCTGCTTGACCTCTATAAAAAGGATACAGACATTCAGGTGGCAGAACAAGAGCTGTGTTCTGGGAAGGATGAAATAATGACTAGGAACGATGAAAAGGGGTGAGGTCTGTCACTCCCAATTCCTCAGACTGTGAAATGGCAACTCAGCAAAGGAAACAATCTCTGCTTGATCATAATCTTGTTTTTGTAGTTCTGGATCTGAGAGATTGCAGCAGTGGTTTAGCAGTGCCCCAATTTTGAATGGACATGAGAGTGTAAGCGGCCACTTCTGAAACTCAGGGCATTTTGAAATAGAAAGGTCTTTCAGTTGCATGACAAATGTTACAAGAGTCCAGAGGGTTAGACAATATGTCAGGTGGGAAGTACCATTAGTCCCAAACAGTTTTACAAGAAAACTAAACCATGAAACCCCAAAATCTGTGCATAAGTAATACTACACAATTGAGTCTAGTAAGCATTTATAGCACTTTGTGCCTCGGGCTTCTTGGGAACTGAAAAAGATCAAAGGCTGAGTGCCCTCAGCGCTCAGTTAGACCTTCAAGAAGGGGTCCAATATCCCTCCTAGTTGATGACTGCCTCATAGGAAACACTGAGCAGCTCAAAGTATAGGGCCCTAAATGCATATTTGGCACCCAGTTAACTTCTAGAGTAAGTAGTATTTTTTTAATCAGCATTTGTTACACCCCAGTATAAACCACAGGTAAAAGAAATCTCATGCATCTGGTCTAAATCTGGGTCATTAATTAATTAGCCTGTCAGCCTTATCACAGTAAGAGGTCTTTAGAGCAAGGGTTAATCTACTCCAGTCAACAAGTTACTGCTATTATTCATGTTTCTTGTATTTTTCCTTCAATAGGCTATTTACTGTACATTGCACTTACAAAGTTCCATTACTTACATAGATAGCAATAGTGCATGAAGCAGTTCTCCAGCTGTTTTCAACTTTTGTGACCTATGTAAACACTGAGCTTTGAAACAACTTATGTTAACTTCTACTGAGAATAAGTTAATTCCTCAGCTGACTGCTTCTAAGTCTTTCAAAGGTTGTAAGTATGTGGTCTCAAGTGAGCTTTACATTTCATATTTCATATCAATACAAAACTAAAACTCTCCTATCTTCAGTTAGAAAGCTGTAAATCAGTACCATGTCCTTATAATATTTGTACTAACACAGGTTTTATACCCCATAGCAAAAAGACATCTTTAAGATTTGCAATATACGAAGTAATTCACACTGCAAATTTCTACAGGTAACAAAGTGCCCTGTCAGAGTACGCTAACATATTTTCTCTCATTTTTACAAAGGGAAACTGCAAACTCACAGTGCCATATTCAAATAAACCCACTGTAAATTTAAAAAATACATGATGAATTTCTGTCAGACACATGCATCTCTCTCTTCAAACCCAAGAAATATAGTCCGACAGAAGCAAAATTGTGAATCAAACACTATTCTTAGTGATAATCAAAACACTAGACAAAGGCCCATATTCTGTTCTATTCTTCTCCATACTTTGACTCATGTTTTTGTAGGATGCATTCATGTGAAAACCTGTACTTTCTATTTATTCTAAGATTCAGCAAAACTGGAGTCGCTGTTTCATGTCTGTGTGAACATGTAAACACACCAGCATTTCTTCCCACAAATCAGTTTTAAACTGATGCAATTCCTTGTGTTGATTCACACAGAGAGGACACCAACTCTTTATGGGCAGAATCTGCCCTTGCACAGTGCAGCTGTGAATGGACCTTCAGATGGAATCATAGAATCATACAGTGGTTAGGCTTGGACGGAACAGGAACTTTCATCTAGCTCAAACCCCCTGCCATGGGCAGGAACACCTTCCACTAGACCAGGTTGCTCAAAACCCCATCCAAACTGGCCTTGAACACCTCCAGGGATAGGGAGCCCACAGTCTCCGCGGGCAGTGTCCCACCACCCTCACTCACAGTAAAGAATTTCATCATAATATCTGATCTGAACCTAGCCTCCTTCAGTTAAAGGCTGGGAAACACAGAGAAAGTTGCTATGCAAGGAACATAATGTGTATCATAGGAAGTGGCAGGGGCAGAAGCTCGGTTTCAGCTTCCCAGAGGTTTGAGTGAAGGATCAATGAATGGTAGATGGAAGATTGAAATTTGGCTTAAACACTACAACATATGCACTATCTAGGGAATGACTTCTCATCTCTTCTTATGTTTTCAGTGGCAGTTGTTTAGCAGAAAAAACACAAATCAGCCTTGAAATACAGATTTCCAAGACTTGCACTGGTTTTTTTCCTTTGAATATAGGCCTTGATAAGACAGTTGCAAAAGTGTTTTCTAAGAAAAGAATTTAGTGACTAGTTTACACATCTTTGACAAATGCCTGAAAATGAAGGATTAATGACAATTTAATTCCAGTTAAAACTTTCCAAAGTAATTTTTTTTCCTGTCTGAAATTGTTATTTCATTTATTCAAGATAATTGACATTCAGTGCTTCCAATGCCAGCCAAAATGACACTTAATGTGTCGTGTTATAAATTGAGCTCACCTTTTATAAATTAAACAAAAATTAGTAATGGGCCAGATTTTTCACATTAACCCATAGCAAAGAAGCACAGTACTGCCACACTGTTAATTCTGATTAAAAAGTTGAATTTGGTCTGCTTTGGCCATGTAATCCCAAGTCAGTAAACAGAGCTAAGTGGACTTTAAATTGAGGTTGAAAAGAAAGATGGAAATGGTAATGCCAGCATAAAGCTTAATGGATCTGTGGAACGTGCAAAGTCATAAATGTTACCCAGAAATGTAAGAATTAACAGCATAATTCATTTATTTTAAAGTTGTTACTGTAAAGGGAGTAACATCACCACTTAGAGTCTCATCTATTGGTCTTGAAGGAAATCTTTTTCTTTAGGACACTTGATAGGGACATATGGCAGGACACTGCATTTGAAGCAACTCAAGTGTGGATCCAGCATCTCAAGCCCTTTCCACCTCAGCCTGAGACACACCTAATGTGTTATCACCATGAAGAAGCTATCACAGATCTCACGAAAATACTTCCATGGAGATATAAGCGTAGGCTTTGTCATAGAATGTTTTCCTTCCATATCACCTTAAATATTTTCCCAATTTGGAAAAGAAACTATTACCCCCTTTTTCTTACTAGAAGAATTAATGGCTGGTGGATTTCTTTTTCTCTGCACACCTAATTGCACAACTAGTCCGTTTGCCAGTAAGCTCTTAGATCCGTTAATAAGACAGTTAATAATGTTAAAGCCCATTAACTCCCACCAATGTTAATTCCCAGTGCATCAATTTAAAGGTCAGAAGCAATTTTCCACTGGTATTTTACTTGTGCATTTGTATATAAGGATACAGACCTACCTAGTCTTTAGTCCTGCACTTTTGAATAAAGCATTTGCATTCGTTCATTACTTGATCCAACCCTGTGTAAAACTAAGCAAGTGCAAAACAAAGTCTTGACAGGATCACCATCATTCCAATAGTCTTCAGGCAGTTTTTCTGCTCCTCCCCAAACCATTTTTGACAAATATATGTATATATGTATGTATGTTTGTAGCTTAGGTTTATTTTTTTACTTGTGTTTTGTGGTTATTGATTAAGAAAAACAGAAAATCAGGGTTACCTAGCAATAGAAAACTGGCATTTAGCCATGGCAGCATCAATTGAATCACCTGCCCTTGGGAGTCCTGTAAATTCATTGTGGTGTTTGATCCTAACATAGAGAGCAGTTACACCTGCTGCTGTTCATGCAATCTAGGAGAATGCCTTGCTAAATTTAGCACAATGTTTATCCCTACTGTGCCTCTATGTTCTGATTAACCTGCCTGTTGTCCTTCACCAACACAGCAATCAGCTAAAGCAAGTGATTTTTCTAGTGTGAGACGAACTAAACTAGAAGATTCTTCCAGCAGCTGTCAGCTGAAATAATTTGTAAAATTAGTACATTTTTCCAATCCAGTTTAGAAATCTGTTAATCACTTAACTCGTAGTTTATTTTATTCAGTAGAAGAGCCTAAAATGATAGTCTGTTCATTCAGTTTCCTCATCTATTTATACAAAGGCCCTGGTACTTTCATGTATGTGTCTTCTTCATAAAATGGTGACCTTCTTGAAGGAACATAATGAATTAAGTACTTCCTCTTCATGCATAGAATGGCAATAACCTAAGCACCAAGATATGAGGTTGTCCTGTTTCCTAGCACATCCTGACATTCCACTCACCTTATTCAAAGGCATTTTAACCTTTTAAATCTATTCACTATCACCCTTTCCTACTGAGGGTATCAATTACAGCGTCATTTTGCTCTGCGTACCAAACTCATCTAATTTGAGATAGTTCCTTCCCAAGAAAGCAGTGTGAAAAAACTTTTCTACTGACTTCCATAAATCCTGGCTCACATATAGAAACCATCAGACAGATAAAATAAATGTGCTGTTTGGGAGGATGCAGTAACAATAGCAAGAAAGGGAGAAGCAGAAGCCAGAGCTCATTACTGGTACAAGTAGTACTAATCAAAACTTGTGAGTATTATGGGCATTCAACAGCAGACGGAGCAGCAGCACTGCCTTTTCCACTGAAGATCTTCAGTATCTCCTGAGCTGAACCAGTGATTTACAAGTCACAGGCACCACATGCACTGCAGATTTGTGCTGTGTTTTTAGCACACCTGTAGGATCTCATTTGGCTTGATACAGAGCCATCAGAAGGTACTCCAAACAAAACTATTAAGAACTAAGTTACTAACCTAATAGTTAGTAACTATTGTTAATCAAGATTCAAGGGAATAAGGTTTCTGATTAAAATAATGCAAGTAATTTTTGTGAAGGTTTAGACTGGTGATGTTAATTGTATGGACCTCTAAGAAGGAATTACCTTCTTGCAAAGACTAAGGAACTAGCCCACATATTGTGTATCACCATAATTGCAAATTTCTCCTCCACATATTACATCTGCTACTCCTGCAAAATAATGCTATAAACATCTTGGTACACTTGATCTAGATTTTGACTACAGGTCCTTGCCAGAAAGGGCTGTAAGCATAAAAAATTCCCCCCCCACACACCCCGTCCATGACCAAAGAAACACAATTGTGCCAGAACAGATTTTTATTTGCAAAAATTGCCTGGCTGACCATGCAAAGAATATGGGATTGTCATGCGGCATTCTTTGTAAGGAGTGAAGAGAAGGTGTTCTCAGGTAATGCCAGAGTAAAAGAATCACACGGTGCACAGTGGTTTGACTGGGAGTTGTGGGAGATCAGGAGGAGGGAGCAGGAAGGAGGGTACAAGTATTAGGAGAGAAGGCTAGCTGATTCATATATTAGTGCCTCTGTATTTGGAAATCAGGGGGAGATGAAATTGGAGATGTGAAAAAAGAGCTACCAAGGTAGAACAGGGGCCTGGATGTGAAGGGAGTAGGGAAGTAAAATCAAAGAACACTGCTGTAAATAATCACGTTACACACAGAGGATTCTTATAATGATGCTGAGAGAGGATAAAATTGTTCCTGGGTTCGTTCTGCCACAAACAGAGGCCAGTGGAAATCCTTGGTCCTCTGCATATAGACAAGTGCCAAGAGGAAAGTAATCTGCAAATGGCATAATCATATGCTGCTCTCTGGGAGGAAGAAGCTGGGGCTACAGCTGTCTTCCAGCTAGTGGACGAGAATTAGTCTGGCAGAAATAACCAGGAGCATGAGTAGGTGCTGCTCAATGTTGCAACAGCCAGCTTTGAAAGAACCCCTCTGTAGCTGTTTTGAGAGAAGTGTGATCACTGCAGGCCTGCACTGCTGTGGGAAGCTGAGATCTCTCACAACAAATGCCATGGAAAAATGCGTGGTGCTAACACAGCTGCTCATAAAACTGGTTGGGTGTTGTTGGGAACATGAAAATTGAAGTAGCAGCTGAGGCTCTCAAATTGGAGACTTACCACTTTTAAACTGATACAGGTCCCTTCCTACTGGAAGTTTTCATTCTGAACTTTAACACATTTTAACCAAGTCGTGGTTAAAAGAAACATCACAGTAATAATCTTTCCAAGGCTTATCATGAGATGGAAATGGTTCATCAAGACTTATTTTGTAACAATTACATCTATAGTATCACAAAATACTTTCAGAAATTCTGTGTTAGAAGTGCTCTATTCACATAGCCGCAAGAAGAAAGAGGTCGCATTTTAAGCCAAATTTCCACCTCCATATAGAGCTAATGTTGAAAACAGGACCTGCCTTGAATAAAATTCTGGGGTTTGTAGCCTTCTTTTCACTGAAATACTGACTAGAAGTTGAAAACTACCAGTTAAAAATCTGTTAATTTGCATGAAGATTGGCTTTTATTTTGGATAGGTTAGAAATGGTGATTTATATTAATGGAGTGAGTGCTAAGGGGAGGGTGTAAGGTGTGTATTTCTGACATCCTGCTTGTTACAGAAGGTATTTTTTATTTTTCAGCTTATAAATGAAAAAACATTAAAACTTCTCATTCGATGTAGCTTGTGTTACCTTTAGGAGAAAAAAAAACTAACAAAAAACACCAACCTCTCCTGAAACTTGGATGGTTCATTCCAATGACCGTTGAAAGTTTTCCAGTCTCTCATTTTGTACCTTCACGGCTGTGGGCAGATATAATTAATAAAACTCTGTCTTCAGGAGCTTCCTATTAAATTAAATCATTTCACAGAGTTTTCTCTCCATTTAATTCGGTTTAGCTGAATGTTTACTGATGAGTCAATTAGCCGCTGCTTTGTTTGTTCAACTTAATGTCATCACATCACCATGAGATCACCGCAGCAAACATTCATCAACAACAGCATTGTCACATCTGGCTGGTTGCTACAGGCCGGCCTCAGGCTGGCCACATCCAGGGGTCTGGCAGGTCAGTGGCCTTGGCCTGGCTGCGATGTGCCCAGGGGAACTCCTGTGGTGCAGGGAGCCCAGAAAGTACTTTTCAGTCATTGGTGAGGATCATCCCTCCTCATCCTGCAACCCCTTAAGCAGGAAATAAGGAGGTAGACCAGTTTGCAAAGGCAACCATGGCAATAAATCAAGGGCAAGTGAGTTGGTGTCTGCAGCTGGAGCAGACCATGTTATGTTGTGACGGCAGTTACTGCAAGAAGTTACATTTTTGAAGCAATAGAAATTATTAGGGAGCAAGGTAGTAGATATACCAATGAATAACAACATACCAGCCCAGAAGGTTTCAATTATGTTGATAGACCTGGTCAAGCACAACAGCATCAGATTTGTTTTTATGCATTGAGTGTTGCTACCATAGACTCAGAAATTCTGGAGCTGAACAGAAGACGGTAAACGCATGTCAAGGTCACTCAAACCTAGTGACTGAATTACTTCTTTAAGCACATCTGCCGAGCTATGTGTTTAGAGATTTTTTTCCCAAACTTCTGTAAATGGACACAGTCCAGCCCGAGGTACACTTATGTGTATCAGCAAGTGATATGTTTCAGAGGGGTTGTTTTGTTCAGTGAAGATAAGATCCTTTCACAGAGATGCTGAAAATCTAAATCATTCTCGAGGAGTGCCTGCTGCCTTTCATGGTTTAAACAAGGAAGACAAGTGGGCTGCTAACAAAGAAACTTCATTAAGGGAGGCTGGATGTGACTGGAGCACAGGCTTGTGACTTGCCTCTTAAAAAAGAGTTCAATTTTCCTCCTCTCTGCAATCCTCTGAAAACCTAGCAATCCATCCCCAGTTTCTAGCAAGGGCATAAGTCAATAAACAAGCTGTTTCAGGGGGAATAAAAATTTGTATTGATAACCAGTCATAAAGGATATGGAAGCTGACAAGAACAGGTCGGTCCACAAATTCTGTGATTTAGTGAAGTAAGCAGAGAACCAAGCTGTTGCACAGCACCGTCTACATGGTCTGTGTCCTCCATGTGGCACAGGCTCTAGGTCCTAATAATATTCTGGCACTGACGCTTATTAACAGTGCAATTTCAATAATCAGCATATTTTGTCAAATAATTGGTAGGCTGATGGTTATAAGAGGTGACACTGCCAATATCTCATAAAGGCTGAAAGAAATATTTCCCATTTCCACGCTGCATAAACAAAGCATGCCAGACAACCTCAGGAATGCTAATGATCTCCAGTACTTTAGTATATTAAGTATTCATCAATTGAGCACAGACCACAACAATGTTTTGAGAGTCCTTAAACACATGAGAAACACATGAAAAATGATGTAAAGTTTATATGAGATCATATAATCTTGGTTGGTTATACAGCCAAGCATAAGATCACAGATACAAGGTCATGTGTACCATATCTCTCCTACTAGAAGGTTGTGCCCTACATTATATTTGCTGGTGCCACATCCAGCCCAGATTTAATTGACTCAAGCAATGAGTCATCCACTTCTTCCCCTATGGCATTATTCCCCAATCTAACAGATTACATTGTTGGGATTTTTTTTCCTTGATAATCAGACTTCACTGTCCTTAATTTCATCCCATTATATAATACCTCACACTTATGCTGTAACTGCCATCCAAAAGCTTTGCAAGTGTTAATTGAGCTTCATAACAACCCCCCATGAAATAAAAAAGTTCTGAGTCAGAGATGCAAAAACCTGAGTTACTTGCCACAGGCCACATGCGGGATCATATCGAGCACAGCTGGGTCTGTGTCATTGACTGGGAGCTGTTTGCGTGCAATTTATGCAATAATCAAGACATTAGAACTCTTTTCCAGGATGCAGCCCTGTCCTCTCCTACCAGTGTCTCTCTGCACTGTGAAAAACAGTTTACTTGTTCATTAATATTCGTGTCTTTTAAATATTCACATGTGTATCTTTCCCTAGTCATAATTTTCATACTGTTGATATTTTCTCTATCTATAAATAAACCAAGGCTTTTATTATGTGGCTCTTTTCTCATGACTCTCTGATCTGGAGACATGTCTTTGGAGATTATGTGCCTAGAATGATACTCCGTGGAGTTTATAGAGATAAATCATGCTGTGACTTAGCCTCCCAGGCTGTGACACCATACAAGAGGCACAATCCAGCTGGCTGCTCCAGACTGTCAGCTGAGACACAGTAGCTCACTGTGCATGGGCTCTTACCCCATTGTGAGGCAAAGAAACACGGGTTCATGTGAGTCACCATCAACTGACCTTGTTTTCCGACGCAGTGCAGCAATGCATCTCGCTCTGTTACCACATCTGAAATGAAGGACCCTGACTAACAGCTGGGGGACAGGAAACTCTACAGGCCAGCACAGGCCTTCTGCCTGACAAACCCTTCATTTTCTTTAATTAATGCATTTGGGTTTACAATACACAATTAGAAATGGCATTTTATTGCATATATCACTGTAGCATCTCAGGTTTCTAATTGAAGCAACTCAGGCAATATTCTAGATCATACTGCAAAAGCAGGCAAGAACTAGAAATCTTCTGGCTGCTTTGAAAACTAATGCATTTGGTAGTAATTTCTCTTGCTGAACATAATTTCTTTCTAAGTATTTATCTTCAATTTGCTTACTAGGTTTTGGGTGATATTTATCTGATAACTGTTTTCCTAAATCAGATTTAATCATATTGCTCATTTGTGTCTTTACAACACCTTCCTCTCAGATTATTTTCTATCACCTTTCTGCTATTCTCCCTGCTTTCGCTAGCATTTCTTAATAAATTGAAAAGTAGAGTGCATGGTGGAGATTCCTACCATGTAAAATTCAAGATGCTTTAACATGGCAGAAATGAATGTTTCAAAAAACATCTTAAGTGGTGAGTGACTCAAAATTTTTTGTGTGTGTTCTGCTACACACAACATAGGGGCCATAATGCATGCAAAAGATTTTTCTACAAGAAAGTTTTGGTACAGCATCTTCCCTGAAATTATCTCTATGCAGTACTCATCCCTTGTCTACCCTGCCAGCAAAAGCAAACCCACAATATGGAAAACTAGCAGTCTTCCCCTGCCTGGGCAAAAGAACCCTGGAAAAGGAGAAAAATCTTTCTTTCCTGAGGAAAACAATCAAAGAGCTCGGGATATGAACTAGTGGTTGTCTCACCTGCATAAAACAATCGGTGTTTCTGAGCTATTTACCAAGCTTTGAAATTGCTTTCAAAAAGGCTCATGAAAACTGAGGCTAACATCTTCCATTAGCCAGCCCTGCAGCTCACAGATCTCACCAAAAAAAATGTGCTACTTGTGCATAATTAAAGGATCTGCAAACTACCAGTCAAGATAAAAAGATCAAGGGCTATCGTAAATCATGCTGCTTCATGAGATGAGCTCACCAGCAGCAGAAAAAGATGTGTTTTCTTTCTGTGAGGATTACTTGCTCTGGTATGGTATAGGAGTTTGACAATCTCTCTAGTAGCTCTACTTGGGGACACAGTGGAGTCATTTTTCTAGGACAGCTCCTGTGTCCAAAAGCCATGTCAAAATTATTTGTCTTTCTGGTCCGATATTTAGCGAGGGACCACACAGAGCAGAACAAGTGTGGAATTTTATTTATTTACTTCATGAGAAAGTGTTTATAGATCAACACTGAAGTTTTTTCATGGAAATACGTCAACTCAGATAAAGTTTTTGGCAGGAAGCTTTCCTACTGTACAGAACCCAAGCTAGAAAGACCTGGGAAAGTGCAGAGGTCTCAAGCTGATGGAAACAGAGAATTCAGTATCTGTCTTGTCTATATTTTTTTCACCAGAAAACAGTCGTAATTAGCAGGCCCAAACCATGTCACTTGCACCTATATTGTCATTTTTTAAGAAGAGTTCAAAATAAATTAACTTTTTTTTCCGCCTTTCTTTCTTATTTTCCTTCTGTATGAAGGTTTTGGGATAATCACAGTGTGGAACATAGACAGACAGTGAAGACTGCAAAATAGTTCTTGCCTTCTTTCTGTTCATAATGTTATTTGTTCTTAGGACCCTGTGTAGTCTCAGGGAATCTGGAAGTAAAACATGATGTTGATTAGAAGTCTTGATCTCAAGTTCTATCCCAGCGTCATCATTTACAAACTGCTTTAAAGTCAATAAATAATCTTTCTAACTCGTAGACAGAGAAAGCAAGCAAAGTTTTTCCCTGCTAGTGTTATCTTTTTGAGCGGTTTTTGCTTTGACTTTTTTTTGTAATATTTTCCTTTCAATTGTTCTAACAGTTGTAATGAACCTCCAAAAATTGGAATCTTTCTTCTAGTAAACGCACAAAACCTTGAAAACTCTTCCTGGGCTGTTAGTCTTACAAATCAGCAAAATTCAGCAGTGGGAAATACAGGAAATGTCCACGCATCCCAAATTTATAGCCAGTTATCAGTTTCACTTCTCTGTGGATTTTTTTTTTCAGTCTATTAGATTGTGTAGGCAGAGAGTGAGCAGGAAAGGCAAATAAGGTAGACAGGATGCTTTGACTCATTCAACCTGTGCGGGGCAATTGTCCTGTGACTGTAGCAATCTTTCATCCCCTTCACCTGAGCTCATGCCTTCCCCCACCACAGAAGAGCCTTAAAATAGGTTCCATGCAGCAGCCAGCCAAGAGTACCTTGGGATTAGCCCCCTTCCAACACCAGAGGGAATGCAGTTGCTGCAGATAATTATGACTGCTCACAGGTAACCTCTAGTAATATCCATCTGAAAAATCTTCGTTTCTCCATAAGATCCAAATTTGGACATATTAAAAAGTAAAATCAGTGTTCAAGTCAAAGCTGAGAAGGGCCAGGTGGGTGTCACTAAAGGTCATTTCTGCACCTCTCCTGGTTTTTGCCACACACACGCATGCAAGACAGAACACATGAATGACAGTGCTTGTCGTGCCTAACCCAGCTGGATCCTGCAGTCTCCAGCTACCGTGAACTCCCAGGGAAGCATTAAACTGTCTTGACATAGGCTTCCCATGCCATTTCAGATGCTACAGAGTATCTGGCATGACCTTCAGCTGTGCCTTTAGACAGGCATGGACCTCCCATTGATCTCCAAGTCCCTTCTACCAGCTCAGTGTGGGTGACTTAGCTACTTTAGAGCGCCTGAAATGTTCTGAGCAGACTATACTTTGGCAATGGGTGGACCTCTGCTCGCTGTGTTGCAAGCCATGGAAAATATGTTTCTTCACTTTCACAAGAATCCGCAAGCATGAAAAGACCAGAATGAGACAAAATCTCACCAGAGTCTGGTTTACTCTTGCAGCTGTGACAGAGGTTTTGTGCACTGTATTTCAGCAGGACACCGTTTGCTGTACATATCCTGGAGTGGTCATAACACCAGGGTATAGGCCTTCCATGGAACTGCTTACTGTCTTTACATCCACTGTCAAACTCTTCAGCAGCTACTCTATGAAGCAAAACCACCCTCTGTGCTTACTGTGGGCTGGAAGTGCAGCCTGGGACATGTATTCCTTGGGAGCTAATGCACCAACACGTCCTGCCTGGGACTGCAGAAGGATGTGGTCCACAGTACCTGGAGCAGTCAGGGGCTCTTCTAGGGAGAAGAGGATGCCACGAATGCTGCACACCTCCCTGCAGCACCAAGAGAACATCTCCCCACTAAATCAATCTGCTGTCCTGAAAGCAAAGCTGTTGGAGCCACAGGGGAAAATTCTCACCTAGCAGGCTTTAAAACAAATGTAAAATCCCAGCTCCTTTATTATCAAAGCAAGAATGGACATAATATAAACTTCTTCAGCTTTAAAAAAAAGAAAAAAAAATCAAACCAAAATCACATTCACCCTTTTTCTTCCCCGCACATTCATCTGGTGGAAAATCTGATATAAAAGGGAGTTGTGTGCTTCGGAAAATCTGGCTAGTGTGTCAGTTCAGCATAAAAAAGAGTGGAGAACAAAAAAGCCAAGCTCCCATGCTCATGATGACCCTCAAGGGAGATTAATTAAAGGTGATGGTGAAAGAAAGGTAAGAAGTTAAGACCCCGCACCAGACAGGATATCCTGAGCCAGACTACTCAATACCTATAAAGACAATGCTTGTACCTTGCTCCCATCAGTCTTTCCTTCCTCATTCCCTGCTCTCTGATGAAGGTGAGGAGTAAAGCAGGGGAGGAGGTAAATGGCAGGCAGTGATGCCAGTTCTTAAGTCCTGTTTCCTGGTTAATTGTTCTTCCAGAATTCCTATTTCACTCTGCTTCTCTTTTCTTTCATATCAGGAATCTGACCCAGAACTTGCCTGCCACTTACCAAAAATTAATAGAAAAGGGAAGAAAGAAAGAAATCCTGTGTAGACAGGGTCATGTTCCAGTGAACTCATTCTAAACATAACTTTTTCATTTCAACAATCCTGCTCTGGCAGCATCTGAATTCCCTGCCCAGCTGGTGTGTAAGGCTTAATGCCTCTATTCCCATCACTCTCCAGCCCTATAAAGTAAAACCTCTATGGCATACAGCTATGAAATAATAGTCTCTGTGGGGCTGAGTCATAGGACTTTTTATCTAGGGCTGAACAATTAACTTGCCATCATTCTTCTTTGCCTCCTGCCATTCGTTTTCTCTACTCTCTGCTACAGAAGTTCGCATTTATTCTCCATCTCCACACTGCTGCACTGTAATCTGTCTCAGGCCATCATCTCAAACAGCTGCCTGTGGGTCCTCCATAACCATTCACCAGAGAGACCAGGATACAACTATCCCTGCCTGCTCTGGGAGGAGGGTGAGCAGCCAACAGATGAAGAAATCCATCAAGACAAGACGCAGAAGCCTTGAAGAGCTTGTTTAAAACAAATTTTCTGTGCTTTGACAAATGCTGGTTCGGGGAACTGCAGAACAGCATAATATGACTGTGAGCTCATTACAACTGGTGGAGATGAAATTGTTCGGATCTGATGAAACTGGAGGTGAGGGGATGTGGTCATTTCTTTTTGTTAGACACTCTGCTGTTTTTTCCTTATCCATAAAGGAGTTGGTATCTTTATTTTGGGTTTACAAATCATTAACATACAGGGCACGGAGTCAAGACTATTCCTGGTACAGGATTTTTGCATGACCTTGATAAGTTACTCTAATGGGATCATGCTGGCGCTCAGCAATTCTGAAAATCAGGCCACAGAGGTGCCTAAATATGGATGAGATGCCCACGTTTCAAATGCTGAACTTAACTACTTTGCCCTTCCATTTCCCTACTTACAAGAAATCAAGCCAATAACATTTCATCAGGCTCAATACTTTACTAAGGAAAGAAACTGCAGTGACTGGCATAAATTTCTAGCAATACTACGTTAATTTGTCTTTTAGAGGCCACTTACGATGGTAAGATGAAGTTGCTATAAAAATGCAAATAACCTCACAAAATTTTCTTCTCTGTCCAGTTACACAGCTCATACTTGCAAATGCATGTACCAGGTCTCTGTCTCACCAAATACAGAATCCACTAAGTGTTTCAAAGTAAACAGATTAATGTTAGCTTATTTACCTGACAAAAAATATTAGTATCTGCAACACGAAAATGAATGAGAAACATACTGATGTTACAGAGATCAGCTTCCATTTGGAAGATATGTTCAAAGCCTCACATTAATGAAATGTCATAGGCTTTTTAAAAGTTATGGATCATAAGTTTCTGACACAGAAGGTTACTTTGCTTTGGACTTCGTATGATGGATAAAGATGAATTAATCACTGGAGTAGAAGTTGGTCGTTGCCTAGGAACCAATGATCATGACCTCATTGCATTCAACATACCCAAACAAAGGATGGCCCCAAAGAATACAGTATATGCGATGCTTCAGAATGGCTACTTCCAAAAATCTAAAGGAAACTCTGAACGACATTAGCTGAAAGAGAAGTATTTTAAAGAAACTATGCTTATGTAACTTTCTACAGTGATGTTTGTGCCACTGGTGCTAATTTTTAATGAACTTGCTGATGATAATAATGTATCAAAGGACTGGAAGATACTTGGTTTGTAAAAATGAATTAAATACACAAGCAGAAATATGGATGACTACAGATTGACTAGTTTAACATCACATCCAGGCAAAATAATGGAGAAGGTAGTATGCGCTTCAGAATTAACTCATGTCAATTAAGTAGCTGCTGTAAAACAAACAAAAACCTAAACAGGTCATAGTCTTTCAGACTACAAAGTCTGATGGCAAAGGTTATTTTTAAAAGTGATTTATTTGGGAATATTTTTAATCATTCAAAGCAATAAAACATAATATTCTGATTAAAAGTAGCGTTGTTCATCTCTGGAGCACTTATTTAATGGATCTAAGAAATGGCCAAATAACAGCTCTTGAGCACTGATAGGGAAAACTTGGTGAAAGTCTGTGCTACTAGTGGGATTATTTAAGGATTGTTACTATGTCTTATATTGGTCAATATTATTATATTAATCAGAAGCAGTAAGAACAAATTTGGTGCTCACCTTGAGATTAATGAAAAAATGTAACATGATGGGGACCTGACATTTATTTAGAGCAATCCATTTATTCAATAAACTCTGATCTACTGAAAGAAAATACATTTTACTACAGAGAAGAAGAATAAATCTCCTAACTGCTACTAAAAGATGTTGCTATGACACTTGACTTTGCCGCATGTTGCTGTTATTTGGAAAGTTGTTACAGAGTAGGGATCAGATTTTAGTTTTTCTGTCTTTGTCCTCTGTCTCTAAGCCTTTCTGGTAAGAGAGCAGGCACTGGACTGGCTGAAATTTCCATTTCTTCGAGCACAGCTGTCCTTATATTTTGAACTGAAAATCACTTGTTTTGGGTCAAGGAACAGATATGGTTCAAGCAATGGCTCACCGGTTCAAATAAACAGGAGATCAGACTAGACATCTAGTTGCTCCTTCTAGTCCTAAATCTCATAAATCACAAACAGCCTAATGTATAAGATGTTCAGTGAGGCAATATCTAAGGACTTTGCTTCAGTGTATTTGTTGTATAACACAAAGCAGTATCTTCACCCCAAAGCCTGACACAAGGGACTGTTCTGCTCCCACACGGGGCCAGTGTGTGTGCCAGTGACCTCGAATTTTTTTAATTTCTTCAAAATACCCATACTTTTGCTTTTCTTTTCACCAGCAATTGATAAAACTTAGTTGGAATTTGAATCTTAAAAGAAACATATTTAGTATTTGAGGCTGTCATTAAAAACTAGATGCAAAACAAAAGGAAAGATTTCCTCCTCTTGAGATGGCACATCTGCTCAGTAAGTTTGCACTACAGTTTACTGGCTTAGTTCTTTTCCCTCCCAATGAAGACACCTGTGAAGACAAGTCAGACAGAGCTGCATTAAATGGACATTAATGATGTATATTGCCCATTCTCAAATCCAGATTGTGTCAGGAAAGAACAGACAGGAGATTCTGAAAACCAAGGTTCACCGTGAAAAAAATAGCCAAAATGGGCCAAGCCAGCATATGTAAGAGATCTACCTCACAGAAAGTATAGTGGTAACACTGAAACTTTTAAAATAGTCAAAACAGGAAAAAAGAGTTCAACTTAAGTGTAATCATGCCACAAGAGTTTTCTGAATAGTTCTTGGATCAATTCTTGCAATGCTACTTAGCGTAATGTCAGAGCCTGCTGGTCATCTTCCAGAGAATGGACCAGCTGCCTGCTATCAACACTGCACCACTCGTACTCACGTCTTTTCCTCTGCATTACAAATTTGACTGCTACTGCTCAAAAACCTCTTTCCTCCTAAACAGAAGAGATCCTGGGTTTGTGCAGTTTTGTTAAGAGCAGCCATTTCATTGGCAAGTACTTGACCTGTTGCACACACTTACAACAATATGAATTCTGAAGTATTTCAAATTAATTATTGCTAATTATAACACTTTTTAATATGTTATTAAAAATATATATAGCTATGTTATGTTATATTCTGATTACTATGTAATAGTACTTGGAAATAACATCTACATGAAACATGCATTCTCTGTGGAAATGCAGCAGGCATTTTGCACCGTTTAAAATCATGTCACACTGCTACAGCACACTGAGAACCTGGTGTTGAAAGTGCGTAAAGGTAGACATGTGACCAGAAGCTGTGAAGCACAGGAGAGAAAAATGGTCACAAGGAAGGGGAAGGATCTCAAGAAATCCATTTGGACACTGTGTCTGTCTCTTGCGAACCTTGTGCTTTGAGGAGTCATTGGAAAGATGAGCACCAAGGCTGCAAACACAAAGGCATACCTATACCTTCCCAGTCTTATTGCACCCAGCTCATCTGCACTTGAAGTCCCTGAGCAATGACTGCGTGAAAGGCACCATGTTATTTCATCACTTACATATATAAGGCTAAAGAACTAAAAAAAAGATAGTAGAGCGCCATGACTGGAAACTCACTGTGAACAAAATGCCAGTCATTTCTGTAAATTATTTATCAAATCAGTCACTATATTAAAAAGGAAAAACAGAACTGAAAAACTGGATAACGCCAAAGACAATGCTTCTGACAATAATTGTCAGTGGATAAATGCATATGCTGTGGATGAAGTCCTGCCTTCACTGTGACGGCAGAACTCTTACCTGAGCTCTTTCAGGACCCTAAATAGTTACACAGTGCAAATAAATGAGCCATAGAGAGCTATAGGGAGTTCAGAAAGAAATTGAAAGCTAAAACAGAGAAAAATAAGCAGGGAAGACACAAAAATTACTGTGGTTGGCTTGGATTTTTACCAAACAATGTGTCTTCAGCCATACCCCCCTACACTCTCCAAGGAAAGTAGTAAGTGGGAATCATTTTTTCACTGTAATTGTATTCTTATGTATCTATTTTATTCCACTGCCTTTCAAACACCCTGTGATCCACCGTAGAATTCCTGCACATCAGCACACCTTTAGTGTCTGAATTGAGGACTTTTCATGCAAGTAAATGATTTACACCCATGGAGCACTGGAAAGAAGCCACAGAGAGGCATGGATTCACAAGAGGGGTGTCTACCACAGCAGCAGCATCTTTCCACACCACCCCTCACCCTGTCTGTGGCACCTGCTTCTGCGCTGGTACCACACCATAGTCGTGGCCTCATCATCCCCCCAGCCTGAGCGGGGCAATGTACCTGTAGATCCCGCCTGAAACGAGATGCTGCGTCTCTTCACAACACTAAAAAAGATACACAGGTGACAGGCAATAAATGCAGTTGCTTCATTCCAGCAAAAGCTGTTGCTCTACCTCAAATACTCTTGGACCTCTCAATGTTCAGCTGGTACATTTTATACTTTTTCTTCAATAAAATAATATTTTCGCTTAAGTTTAGCAAGAAAGCAAGGGAGGGTGACTTTCTACAGTCATGGCTTGCAAGCATTACCAAAAAGAACTCAGTGGAGCTGCAAGTACACCCTGAAACGAAAGATAATTTACTGGGCTATTTCCCTACAAAATAAACTGTTTACAATATTTTATGAAACACCCACACCAGTGTCCATGAAAATAGAACGCTGTATTTATGAGGCAACCCTTATGTGAGGTAATAAAATCTTAGTGCCTCACACTTGAATTATACTAAAAATATGTTGCATTGTCATCAGGGAAGAGTGAAAAAAAAAATAAGATTACAATCTGGAATACTGGATGGTACTGAAGAACTGAGAATTAGGCAAGGAGCTACAGCACATTATTCTCTGGTGGTCCATGCTGTACAGCTAAAAGGCTACATCAGCAGCCCAGTCTGTTGCGTGTTTCCCCAGCCCAGCACACACAAGCTGCCTTGTCTCCCCTGCCCTCACTCTGCCAGGCTCCTGTAGCCTTGAAGCTCTGAAGCAGCTGCAGGGATGGTGTCAGGAGGCAGGGGACACGTGTCAAGCTCAGTGAGTCCCTACAAAACCCTTGGAGTCACAGTTCTACCTGGTTACCCCACTGGGCTGCAAATGCAAGGGGCAGAAGTCCAAGGGAAGTGCCTGCTGCACACCAGCAGCGAGGTGATGCGTTCCCCTCTGTCAGATTTTTGGAACACAGTAGTAGCAGATGAAAATAGTCAGAAGGCTTTAAGTATGTGCACAATCATCAGAAAGCGAAGGGAGAGAGCCTCCACTAATGAGAGAGAAGGTAAATAGAGCCTGAGAAACTGAAAACATTCTTTGGTTTGGCTTACAGCAGGGAAAGAAAAATCTTTAAAAGCACTGTGCAGAGCACGAAGAGAGGCCATTAATCACAGGAAATGCACTTCCTCAAGCACAGTAGGAACATGTGAGAGCCTGTCATTTTTCAGACCATTACTCAAAAGATTTCCATAATTTTTGAATATGCTGATCCTCAAGACCCAAGTGACATGACATGGCAGCAGAGTGACTGACTTGACAATGATGGTGAAGGTCTTTGTTAGCCTGAAGAAAGTCATAACTCCTAGGCTTTGGAAACCTACCACAAATTTGACACAGGTGCCCCACCAGGCTTGGCAACAATGGCCCTTCCCAAATACTCAGCTGGCCAAGTGCATGAGGTAAGTGACCTGGGAACTTGCTAAACTGTAAAAGGGTGTCCATTCTTGGCACATTCCAAATGACCCATCAAGTCCTAGGACAGATATACCCTGCTATGGAAATTGTTAAAAAACTTTAGAAATATTTCAGAATCAGTGGGTAAATAACCATGCCTTTTTCAACATCTGGGAAGAGTAATTTATTTAAACTTCAAAAGTCTCTGCCTTGACTTTAGAGCAAGAGCCAGGTACAGTATTTGTATTGTACAACCAATGCTGAGCTGTAAACTGGGAATTCCAAATGTATGTGGGAGCCGGAAAAAACTATCTCTGCTGACAATCACGTATCAGGGATTCACAGGTTTTAAAAGTAACAATTTCACACAAAACATGCTGGTTTAGTAGGAATACCAGGCCCTTATTTGTAAGTTTACCACATTTGCTAATATCATACGCGGAAAGGATTTCAACAAAATCAATCTTCATAAAACACCATTGAATTGAGGTAAATTCACTCTAAAACAAAAATCCCTCACCAGATTCCCAACAAGGTGTCAAAAAAACTCCAACAAGCATCTAGGAATGTATCCAGAGAAGTTTATTCTTCTCCATGGATTTGCCTCTAACTATGGGTAGCAACCGTATTTGCTCCCATATTTTTGGATGATATTTCTCTGTTAAAACTGCAACAGACCTGTTCTGCTGGAAAAACAGTAGGAGGGAAAGTATTTCCAAGAAGCCGTACCAATTAAAATGAGCCAACTGCACAGTGCATGAAGGTATGCTAGCAGGGGCCGGGCTTTTTGTCCGTGACACCAGCCATCGGTGAGGCTCACTGCTCTCTCCTGTAGCCCTACGGGTCCATCTTCCTGCCGGCATTGGCTGCTTGCTGCCGCCTCCCCACCAGCACGGCTTTCTGTGGCTGCCCAATTGCCTAAACGAAGGCGAGGGAAATTACAGGGGAGAGCCATCAGCTCTGCATGGAACCCAAAAATGCTTTCCCATGTTTATAGCGCTAACACGTTCGTAAAATCCCAGCTACAGAGTGGATGACAAAATCTCGGGTTTGAAATGAGCAGGCAGAGTTAAGCAAAGTGCTTTTTTAACTGCTGCCACAAACACTATTGACAGCTAAGTGACACTGGAAATACAAAAGGAGGGAGGGCACGGTGGAGCCCGTCAGTTTAACTCTTCATCGGAGCACATTTAATGGGACTTTATGTTCAGCCATGTGAACTTTGAAATACCTAAGTTCAAATTTCACCTTCAGACTTCCCATCTGTTCTTATTTCATCCTCAGACTTTCCATCTGCTCCCATCTAGGCCTTCCTAATGCCATGCCCTGTCAGACGGTATGGTTTTACCAGGTGCTTCTGTCTTGGAAATTTTATGGCATATAAGAAACAATAAAAATTTATGTTGTACATGTTACTTGTGCTAATTAATTCCATTGCACAACAATGTTTTTTAAATCATATTGTCCAGAAAGTCTGTTAAAATCTACTGTAGACAAGTATGGCAATATTTTATAGCTCCTAATGCCAGATGGCTTTGGAGTTCAGACATTTGCGCTAATGCATTTTGCACTTAGGTGCTGCGCTGGGAAAAATCGACTCCCAGTGACAAAGAGTTAACATTAAAATGTTGGTGTTAGCTAGGGGCAGTGAATGCAAGGTGGAGGAGTGTTTTTCTGTACTAATTTTTTGCTGGAAATGAGTATATGATAAGCTGTTAGTGTGCCATTTAACAAATTTTTGTATAAAGTGAAAGATGTTATTTCATATTACTAATATGTAAATATTTTCACATCTGGAAGAGCAAGAATGTGCTGGCTAAAAACCAAAGATGTGCTGGATAAAATCCCCTCCACCTGTTCGGAGGGCCATTGTGCTAGAAAAAGAAGATGGTTAAAAATAGCATTAAGTCCTGTATCATAGCAAGTCTAGCAAGAACAAGTAGTGTATTAAAGAAAGAGTCACTATCCAAGGGCATTCCTATAGCTTCTTACTTCAATCGCTGAATTCGAAGCCAAGAGATATTCTGAACTCTGAGTGCAAGCAGTGGGTTACACAGTGGGGCTTGTTTTGGACAGGGTTTTTTTGTTTGCTTGTTTGTTCCACAAGACTGGGTAAATAAGGCTTCATGCCAAGCAAGAGTCTCCTTCCCTTGCTTTTGCTCCCTCCCAAGCACTCTGGTGGCTGTGCCTCTGATACATGAGGAATCCAGAATGAGCCCAGGGATTTCACATTTGAACCCAAATGCTGTTAGATATCAGACAACAAGGGTTTCCCCCCCAACTGCAGATTCAAAAGCAGCATCCTAAAAAAGGCTCTGTCATCTCCATCACCGCAGGAAGCTCCCTGATGGCCAAACAGAATTTGTTTTTAAGTGGCATCTCCATCAACATCACATCACGAGGGTTAAAATGTGCAGAGTTGATGGGGGAATGGCTCTCAGCAACAAAAATGGAAAGAGCAGCTTGTCTCATTTTCCTCAGTAAAAGAGATGCTCTGGAAGGAGGACAGGGAAAGGACAGACTGCAGTATCTATTCAAGTGAACATAAAGCTCGGGTATTATCTTGTCTAACAATTTTTGGAAGCTGACAAACAGTTACAATTAATGCTCAGAGATTAAAACAGGAAATTGTATCATTGTGAGAAAGGGCATTTACAATAACGCTGTGATTCAAGAATACTTTTGTGAATAGAAGAAATAAGCAGAGTTTCCTGCTATTTTTGCTTTTATAATGTGTCATGCTTATAAAACCCCACACAGCTGTGGGTATTTGTCATGATAATCACAAATCTTCATACTTTACTCAAATTTTAGTGCATGTGATTTGTTCCTGTTAATGATGCCAACACTTCAATTATCCCTATACTTTTTTAAATATTATGTTGTTTTTAAAGCAAACAGTCTCGTTTCTAGGGAGAAGAGATGATACCTGTGTGAATTATTGACTAATTGTGATGCACAAGTAGAAACTATACAGATATAATAACATCTTACAAGCAACCCACAGACTAAAATCCGTTTTCATAAACTATTCAATGAATATTTATGTGTGGAAAATATATTCATGAACAGGGGAAAAAAAGGCTAAATTTGCAATTAATATTTGTGGTGAATAATTTTGATTTATGAATGGGGACATTTTGTTCAAGGTTGCTAATTATCAGTTAGTTTGTGTGGCTGTGAAACAGATTATTCTAGCACAAAATGGGAAAACAAGTGAATAGTCAATGCTTCCATAAGTTTTGAAGTTCTTTATATATTTTTTTGAACTTCTACAGCTTCTTAGATAACACCTAATTACTTAGTTGCAAGTAAGCATCTTTCTGAAACCGACACATTGTTTAGCAAGTAGTAATATGTTCATGATCCATTTCTATTTTACTCATTGTTTCAATAACCATGAGGTTGAAGGACTTTTAAAATTAGTTGTAGGATATAGATCCTTTATTCTTTGACTGGTCTGGGTTGGGAACACATCCCAGTTCCACAGTAGCCAAAATTGCTACCATTGTTGGCCAACCATTGACTTGCAGCATGTGAAAATGAGTTTGTGGTCAAATGCAGGCATCCTTCACACACTGCAAATAAATATATTGCCAACTTGTCATGAGTATATTGTGGAATTACTCCCAGAGAAGGTGGTGAAAATTCCATCAGGTTGAATGTACCATTGAAGTATCCACTGACAAAATCAAGAGACCATATGTTCCCGGGAGCAAAGAGTTTCCACACCAACAGCAAACGGTTTTAGAAACCTGGTGTGCCCATTGCTGTGGGTTTGCTGCTTGTTAGCAGCAGATTAATCTGAATGGGAAACTAATACCAAGGCTACTCTTTTTTCTTCTCTTTATTTTTAAAAAAACACGTGCGAGTTTTCAGTATGGGGCTTTCCTGGATGCTCTAAAAAGGCCTAAGTCCCACTGCAGTGTAATTGCATTTTGTCATGAAGAGACAGTAGAAGCCATGTACCTCTGCCTTCCAGGTGCCAAGCAGGTGCTCTCAGATTCCTGTCATCCTTTTTGCCTAAGGGCCATTTGCCCTGTCCTTGCCATTTTCCTTCAGACTTTGGTAGGGGCTAGTTCTCTTTTACTCTGGCCCACACAGGTCTCCTCCCTACAGCTCTATGGCAAGCAGCTCACACGTCTCTCTGCCCTCGTCCATCCCAAAACAAACAAGATTAAAAGATCTGACTTTCTGACGTAAGGTCTGGCTTTGTCCGTGCGTAGGAAGAAGACTGATATACCCACATCTCATAAAATCTTAAATTTTCCTACAGGAAATCAAAGTCTTGGAAAGTGCAGGCACACAGTGACAGTGCCTAAAATAAGTCAATCTACTGGTTTCTGTCTTCTAGCTTCCCTGCTCTGAGCTTGCAAAAATCAAATTTGTGAATGTAAGTGGACACATGAGGGAAAGGAGGCAACTAGTGCATTTGGGTAGAAAAGAAGGCTACCATGGTCCCTTCGGGGGTACCTGGTCCCCACAGGTAGCAGAGCTCTGATGAAGCCTCCCAGCCATCAACTGCTAACAGTTCCGGTCCATGCCAAGAAAAGTGGGTTCATAGAGAATAGTTCTTCGGTCAAAATAATGAAAAAACCCAAAACCATAAACATAGATTTGATTACACTCTCTCAGAGCCCAGAGAAAATTAGTCTTCAAATTAAAAAAAGATTCTATCTGACAAAGCACTATTGAAAGAAGTGAAGGCAGAGCAGGACTGGGAACAAAATGAGAGCCTGTGCAGATCAAGCTGGTTTTGTGCTTGTGCTCATGCTACCCTGGACCTTTTTCTCCTTTACGAAAATGTTAAGAAATGTATACCTTTCTCTGCCATGAAGCAAGAGGCATTCCAAATTGTACAATTTCCTTGAACTGAATTTTCTTCCTCCAGCCATATCTAATGATCATGGGATCCTTTAAAATATTTCCAAAGGTTCCTCAATCACCCGGACAAGTCCTTTTGCTTATTCTTCTGTAGTTTCTATAATGCAAAAGAAAAATATACTTGTGTTTTTATACAGTTTTAATCCTTGGCACATTCAATCTTTTCTTCTTTCCTTCTTTCCTAAGTGCTGTAATTATTCCCTGGGAAACACTTTCAGTTTAGAGAACATCTTGATCACTAACACGACGTCAATATATTACAGTACTTGATTCAAAATTAATCTAGCAGGAGATATATCAACTCAAATTAGCCTTTACTTCATTTTTAATTCAGTACAAAGACTTTCCTGTAATCAAACAAACCATCAGAATTTTTTATATTTCACATTGGCTCTCTGAGACTGAGAAGGGAGGTGAAAAACCCATCATTGTTTTTTGTTACCACTGTATGTTGTATAAGGATGATGGACAGGGTCTGGATGATGGCAGTTCTTTTATAACAAAGTACATTCTTGGTGGTGATGGTTTTGTTCCTGCTTTCTTTTTTTATAAATATAAGTAATTCAATTCTTTCTTTTTCCTGGAGGGTTTTTGCAGCTATGGCTCCCTGGGAGACCTGCACTCTGAGCATCCTTCAGCACTGACCATTTCAAGTATGTCAAAGTCTGACAAGCTTCCTAGGTCATTATGAACTTGTAGATCTGTGCTAGGCTTTAGCTGGGAATTAACTACTTTGGTTTCACCAATTACTGTAAGGATGACTTTCTCCTTAACCTTCTGTCCTCTGTATTTGAACTACTTCAAATGTCTGACGTGAATAAATCATGATTGTAGGAGCGTCCTGGGTAAGTAATTGGTTGGGAGAGATTGTTAATTCAGCTGATAGAGAGAGGGAAAAACCCCTTAGAGTCTTTAAAATAAGTTATAACAAATAACTTCTTATTGAAGAAAAAGAAAAAGCAATAACCATACCAAACAACAACAAAAACACGAAAAAAAACCACCAAAACAAGCAAACCCTCATTCATTCAACCCAAGATAACAAATGAAGTTTACTGTGGGAGGCTCAACCTCGGTCTTTCCAGTTGTCCATCAGGAAGACCCCGCCCTGAGTGCTGAGAGCTCCTCCTTTGAGGAGTGCTCCATGGGCGGGACTGAGGTCTAGGGCCCTCCCCTCCCTCCAGAAGCTTCTATTCAGTTCGATGCCCCATTGGTTTGTGTTATTGTCAGTTTGCTGTACCCTCCCCTCACTTTCACTGATTGGACCCTGGATCCCCAGACCCTCCCCACAGATGCGTTCCTATTGGTTGTGACCCTGGACCCCGCCCCAGTTTCGTGTCACTTATAATCCGGTGCACAGTCCCTTTTCCCTGGAGATCTCCCTCCGTCCCTCTCCGACCCAGATCCTCGTTGCTTCCCCGTTATTAAAGGAGACTTGGAGGAAACCCCCTCTCGGCTCTCTTTGCTTCCTTTGCTCGCTGCTCCATTGTGCCCCGCCTGTGTGCCTGCCTGGAGAGATCTCACCTCTGCCACGACTCACCCGTGAGCACCAAAGCCCTACTCCTTTGGAGTGCAGGGCCCCCTCCAGAGCCCACGTCCTCGGCAGTGGCCAGGGGGATGTCAGCGACAGTTTACAAGACTTATTCTCATGTTTTTGAGAAGAGTGTCTCTTTTGTCTATTGGCCTCCATGAGGGTTTAGATGAAAGTCCAGATGAACTTCCAGGTCTTGTGGGAAGATTCAGACTAACATTCTTTAGTAGTGGACACCCTTCCGAGCCATTTTGTAGGAAGAGGCTCCTCTGGCATCTTCTTACTTAATGTATTAATATTGTTTGCTACTAAGTGAGTTGAAGACCACAAAGGACTTCCCCCCAGTGTGGAAGATAAGATGTATTTGTTCCATAACTGATACCAGTATTTACATATATTTGTAGAGAAGGAGAGTGAATGAGTGGGTCAATCCCTTCAGACCCGTTAGCAACACCGCAGGAACAGGAAGGATAAATGCTACTTCCCAAGTTGTAGTTGCCACCTCAGCTCCTAAGCAGTCTTTCCAGCAGCTCTTTAATCTCCTTAGTAATCACTTTGTCTTCTGTAGAAGAAGTTATACAGCCAATGACAAGAATTTCAGTGCTGTTCCACCTCTTTGATTCCAGAAATCATGTGTAGTCAGTGTAAATAGCTCACATTCTGCATGGGTAACCTCTAGATGGGATGCCTAGCAAGAATGAGAAGTCAAATTGCCATAAAATGATTATATGAAACTGAGCCTAAAATGAATTTAAAGGATACTTTTGGGAATGTAGAAAAGTGAAAGTGGCAGCAGCTCCGTAGTGGGTTGACCCAGGCCGGATTACAGGCACCCACCAAAGCCACTCACTCACTCCCCTCTGTAGCTGGACAGAGGAGAGAAAATTTAAAGAAAGGTTCACGAGTTGAGATGAGTAGCAGGACAGATCACTCACCAAATACTATCAAAGGCAAAACAGGCTTGACTTAGAGATATTAAATGAATTTATTACTAACAAAATCAGAGCAGGATAATGAGAAGTAAAATAAAACCCTTAAAAACACCTTCAATCTAACCCTCCCTCCTTCCAAGCTCTACTTCCTATCCCAGCAGCTCAAGGAGACAGGAAATGGGGGTCATGGTCAGTTCATCACCCCTGGCTTCTCCCGCTGCTCCGGGAGCGGAGTTGTTCTCCTGCTGCACCATGAGGTCCCTCCCATGAGAGACAGTTCTCCATGAACTTGTCCACTGTGAGTCCATCTCACGAACAACAGTTCTCAGCAAAGCGCTGCTTCGTGGGTCACTCTTGCACACGATGCTGTCCTCCAAGGATAGGCTGCTCCAACCTAGGAGCAGGGCCCCCCTCTCCATTGGGTCTCCCACAGGCCTGCAGCCTCCTCCAGGCACCCACCTGCTCCGGCATGGGCCTCCTCCATGGGCATGCATGGCTGCATGGATCTCTGCATCCCTGTGGACCTCCAGAAGTGGCAGGGGCACAGCCTCTTCAACATGGTCTACACCACGAGCTGCAGGGGAATCTTGGCNGTGGGTCACTCTTGCACACGATGCTGTCCTCCAAGGATAGGCTGCTCCAACCTAGGAGCAGGGCCCCCCTCTCCATTGGGTCTCCCACAGGCCTGCAGCCTCCTCCAGGCACCCACCTGCTCCGGCATGGGCCTCCTCCATGGGCATGCATGGCTGCATGGATCTCTGCATCCCTGTGGACCTCCAGAAGTGGCAGGCGCACAGCCTCTTCAACATGGTCTACACCACGAGCTGCAGGGGAATCTTGGCTCCAGTGTCTAAAGCACCTGCTGCTCCTCCTTCTTCACTGACCTTGGTGTCTGCACAGTTGTTCTTCTCACATGTTGTCACTCTGCTATTCTCTGGCTGAAAAAACCAAAACTGTGCCACAACTTTTGTTTTTCTTTGTTCTTAAATATGTTATCACAGAGGCATTACCACCATCTCTAATTGGCCAAGCCAGCGGCACATCTGTCTTTGGACCCTCCAGGGACTGGCTCTGCTGGACATGGTAGAAGCTTCTAGATTCTAGCTTCTGACAGAAGCCACCCCTAC